>JAWZYT010005984.1:7500-51725 GCA_034508575.1 Petrolisthes manimaculis
ACGAAGGATAATGAAAGGTTAGGAAATAGGAAAACAAGAAAAAAGAGGAAAGAAAAGGAGATGGAAAACAGGGAATGAACAGGAGATGAAAGAAAAGAATAATAATGAAAGGTTGGGAAGTACGAAAAGGAGGAATAAGAGTAAAGGCAAGGAAATGGAAAATAAGGAATGAACAGCTGATGAAAGAAAAATGTGGATACAAAGAAAAAAAAGGATGAAAAAGGAGAAATGGAAAGAGGATAAGAAAGGAAGAAACGATTAAGAGGAGAGGATATAGTGACAATAAACAGAAGAAAGATGAGAGAATGGAAAAAAATAATCAAGAAAGGAAGGAGCAAGGAAAACGAAAGATATGAAAGTACAAAATATGAGGGAATATAAAGGGAAGAAGAAATAAAAATGAGACATAGAAAAACAGAAAACAGAGAGAGACAGAGACAGAGACAGAGAGAGACAGAAAACAGAGAGAGACAGAGACAGAGACAGAGAGAGACAGAGACATAGAAAAACAGAAAACAGAGAGAGACAGAGACAGAAACATAGAGAAACAGAAAACATAGGAGAAATAAACAAGGAGGGAGAAAGAATGAGAAACCCATCGTAAACTTAAGGACCCTGTGGATGAAAATTGGAGGCTTCTGATTCCTCCTGACCATACCACGAGACAAGCTCCTTCCTTAATACTGTAGGTGTGTGTGTGTGTGTGTGTGTGTGTGTGTGTGTGTGTGTGTGTGTGTGTGTGTGTGTGTGTGTTTCGTGGCAATGTTTGAAGGACTCGGCTACCTCCAATTTTCTGACTACATCACAGGGTCCCTCAATTTAAAAACGAATGGAGGAAAAAGGTTGACAGGAAAAAATAATTGATAATGGAGTGAGAAAAATAATAATAAACAAATAGTTGGGTGTGAAAGATAATTTTTTTTTTTTTTTTTTTTTTTTTTTTTTTTTTATCAGGATGGTTTGAGATAAAATATATATAGAAAAACATAAATAAAAGTGGAGAAGGGAAAATAATGGATGATAATGGGAGGAATAACTGTGATAGGAAAACATAATGAAAATGAGGCAAGTTAATAGAATAAATAATATTACTGAAAATGGAAGAGGGGAAATAAAGAAGATAAACGAAAATAATTAATTAAAAATCGAAGAGGGATAAGATTGATGATAAAAAATGTGTGGATGAGAAAAGGAGGGACAAAGTAATGTTATGAATAGAATAACAAAAAGGAAAGACAAAATTTTGAAGGCAGACGAAGGAGAAAAAGTTAAAAAGGGGGAACCAAAAAAATAAGTAAATAAATAATGAAAAATATAAGAAAAATAAAAGATAAAAACAATTAAAAAAAAAAATGGAAACCGTAGATAAAAACAAAAATCTGGAACTTTTAAAAATTTATGAATAAAAATTAAACCGAAAAACAAAAATGAATGGAGAACAAAATAAAAATAATAAAAACAAATAAAAAATAAAACAGAGGAAGATTTAAAAAAATAAAAAAAAATGAGAAAAAAAAATAAAAATATTCTCCCACTATGAAAGAAAAAGTACATAATCTACCAGAAATTGCCATGACGCCTTAAGGAGAGTGAAATATACCCAATAAAAGAACTAAACGAAGGAAAGAGAGGTAATAAAGGAAATGCCTCAGGGACATAAAAACTGGGAGTGGGGAGGGGGGTGGGGATTAGGGTAGGTTTTTGGGCCGCCCCTGTCACGTCTGCCATAGCTACTAGAGGTGGGGGTGGTAGGGGGTAGGGGAGGGGGTTGGTAGGGGTGGTAGTAGTGGTATATGTAGTAGTGATGGTGGTAGGGGGGAGGGGTTGGTAGGTGTGGTAGTAGTAGTATATGTAGTAGTGGTGGTTGTTGGGGGTGTTGATAGTGGTAGTGGTGGTGGTGGTGGTCATGGGCGTGGTGGTAGTAGCAGTGGTGGTGGTAGTATGAGGGGTGGTGGTAGTATGAGGGGTGGTAGTAGGGGTGGTGGTGGTGGTGGTAGTAGTATGAAGGAGTGGGCCTCTGTTTCTTTCTCTCTTACGTAATGCCACACAACGAGTACCTGACTTGACTCACTACTACACAACACATCTCTCTCTCTCTCTCTCTCTCTCTCTCTCTCTCTCTCTCTCTCTCTCTCTCTCTCTCCTATGCCACACTATACTATACTATACCACACCACGAGGCACTACACCACACCACACAACACTATTCAACACCACACTACACTACTCAACACCACACAACACTACTCAACCCCACACCACACTACTCAACCCCACACTACACTACTCAACACCACACAACACTACTCAACCCCACACAACACTACTCAACACCACACAACACTTCTCAACCCCACACAACACTACTCAACACCACACAACACCACTCCACACCACACAACACCACACACCACAACACACAACACATATTCTCCTTTAGTTTTGAACCAGTCTTTCCTTCCCCTAAAATATTTCTGCCTCCTATTTAATAGACTATTCACCGTCTATTTATCCTTCAGTCTACATCAATGTCCTCTCTTTAGTATCTCTGTAACTCTTTTTTTGACGACTTAAGGTCAAATGCATAAATATTCCAATGTTGGTAGTAGTATTCGTAGTAGCTAAAGTTGTTAATAAAAGTTCCTTCTCCTTACACGGTGTTGTTGTGTGTGTTCCTTAGCCATTCTGCCCAGGTAATGCATATATTAACTCATCACGTCTTGTCCCCCCACCACTCCTGTCTCTCTCACCCCACCTCACCCATTTTGTAACATTTGGAGATCAGTCCCTCCTTCCCTTCCTTCCTTCCTTCCTTCCTTCCTTCCTTCCTTCCTTCCTTCCTTCCTTCCTTCCTTCCTTCCTTCCTTCCTTCCTTCCTTCTTCTTCCTTCCTTCCTTCCTTCCTTCCTTCCTTCCTTCCTTCCTTCCTTCCTTCCTTCCTTCCTTCCTTCCTTCCTTCCTTCCTTCCTTCCTTCCTGCTCGTTACCTGTTATTTTTCACCACTGACCACCAGAAACCTCACACTATTTTTACATTATATATATATAGGACTAAAACACACACACACACATACATACACAAACAAACATTCATATAACACGCACACACAAACACACACACCAATTCCAATATAAAGAAAATACACACATACATCATTCCCAATATAACAAAATACACACACACACACACACACACACACACACACACACACACACACACACACACACACACACACACACACACACACATAATATATATATACGATCAGCAGACAACTAGACATTGAGAAAGACGACCTGCCTCAGTGAAGGGTGAAAACCAATTATACTCCATTGTTACGTAGTCTACTGTCTAGTGTAATTATGTTCTTCCTTTGAGGTGACACTGGAGGTAAATACAGAGGCCATTATCTACTTCCTATACATTCTACTTCAGTACGCTTTGGCTAGCTAGAAAATATTGTCAGATAGAAATAAAAATAGTAGATGTTGTTGTGTAAATGGTATAATTACGTTACTTACTCTCTTGTTGGAGTACATAATAATTTTGAGACTAACTGCAGCATTAGTCATGATGGTACTCCTCCCTACACACACACACACACACACACATACACTCTCCACTATTACTTTACCTCTACACTACCAGTTTTCACACACACACACACACACACCACTACTACTCGTATTTCACATCACCTCCACACTTTCAGTTTTCACACACACACACACACACACACACACACACACACACACACACACACACACACACACACACACACACACACACAGTCCCAGTAGTGTCCATTACACGGCATCTAATTAACCACACCGTTACATCATCACCTTTATTTCTTTTTCAGTTAATGTGAAGTTTCATTTTTGTAAACTTTTTGTATTTTGTTTACGTTTTTTTTTCTTCTTATGTTATAGGAAATAGAAAGGAGGAGATATCTAGGGATCTATTTAATTAAGGGACCCTGTGATGTGTTCGTGTTTGAGAATTGGAGGCTTCTGATTCCTCCTGACTATGCCACGAAGCAAAAGCTCCTTTAATGTATCAATGTAGGTAGTGTTTCGTGGCAATATTCAAAGGACTCACTACCCTACAGTTTTCTGACTACATAATGAGTTTACTTGCTTAGTATGAAGGAATAACTAATCTTCTAATAATATTTACCGTACCAACAACAAGATAGTCACTGAGTCCCCCTCCCCTTAAAAAAAATAAAAAAAGATTGCTTCTTCCCTAATCTAACGTGGCCACCACCACCTTTTTAATTAAGCTCATTACCCTCTTCTTAATTACCGGGGGTGATTAGGACTATTCAGGCTGGCTCATCTGGTGACGCATCACCGCTGTTTTGCACTAATTAGGAAAACGGTGCTGGTGGAGATGATGAAAAGAAGGGATTATCGAATTAAGGAACCCTGTGATGTAGTTGGAATATTGGAGCTATACGAGTCCTTCAAATATTACCACGAAACGCCACCTATATATATAAAGAGGTTGTTTCGTGGCACAGTTAGGAGGAATCAGTGACCTACAAGTCTCATACACAATCACTGGGTTCTTAAAGGGAGATTATTCTTTTTGAGGGTGAAATGCGTAGGTGGACTTCTGATCCCTCCAAACTTTGCCCACAAACAGATTCCTCTTTACAAAAACATTAGGGTCGTCTGTTCTCTGGCATAGTTTGGAGGAATCACAGACCTTCCTATTCACCAACACGACCTCTGTGATGCAGCCTAAATTTTTTTCGGGTTCTGTTGGAAGAGAGCTGTATTTTTCCACAGGGGCCAATTTTCTAGTTAGTGGAGCTAGTCTAAGATTAATTAAAAGGAACTGCTAGTGGAATATAATCAGAGGTTCGATGGAAGGTCTGTGTGTCTACGTTTTTAAAGTTAATAAGTGTAGAATAAACAGGGATACAAAATTAACCTGTGTATCTCAGGTTAATACGTAATTTGTGGAGTGTAATTAAAGGGTCGATTATTGGTTTAGTGTGTCTAAGTTTATGTACAATAAATAATAGTGATGCAAAATAATCAGGGGTTCAGGATTAGTCTCTGTTCCTAAGATTAAAAATTGTATTGTTGATTAGAGTACAAGACTAACACCCGTAGTTTTAAAACATTTGAGGGCCCTTACTGGAGCTCTATGAACCCTCCAAATAATCCAGGCCACAAAACGCTTCAGTGTTTCGAATAGGGAATCTGTTGCCTGGAGTAGTTTGGAGAATTCATAGAGCTCCAGTAAGGGCCCTCAAATGTTTTAAAACTACGGGTGTTAATCTACAATGCTCTAATTAAAAGGTATATATAGTGGAATATGATAAACGTTTGGTTAGGTTAGGTTGTAAGTTGGAAGACAAGGCATTTACACTGTAAATTTGGGAATATTTCTTTGGGTACAATATAAATACGTATTGGTTTATCATTAATATCATCATCATCATTTATATTTTTATTATTATCAGCAACATCCCATTTCATTTCTGTGTGTATCTGAAATGGGTAGAAATGTGAAAGCTTGGAGAATATTATGTTTAGTAGCAAGAAAGGGAGTGGTGTGTTGGGAGAGAGGAAAAATACGTCCCACTACTACTCTCTCTCTCTAATCTCATACATCTTCCTTAAAGGTACTCATTTCCTGACTGACTGCATTAGTGTTTCCTTCCCCACCTCATAATTAACGTGTTTAGGAAGTTTGTCTTTTTTTTTTCTCTCTCTCTCTTTCTCTGTGTGTGTGTATATATATATTATATTATATTATATTATACACGATCTCTCTCTCTCTCTCTCTCTCTCTCTCTCTCTCTCTCTCTCTCTCTCTCTCTCTCTCTCTCTCTCTCTCTCTCTCTCTCTCTCTCTCTCTCTCTCTCTCTCTCTCTCTCTCTCTCTCTCTCTCTCTCTCTCTCTCTCTCTCTCTCTCTCTCTATCTCTCTCTCTCTCTCTCTTTTTATATAATATATATATATATATATATATATATATATATATATATATATATATATATATATATATGTATATATGTGAGTGTGTATATTGTTGTATTACTGTCATGTTGTATGATGAGTGTGTGTATGTTCGTGTGTTTTGCATTACCTGACAGTCATGAAGTGCACAATATTTTTAGATGATAGAACAAAATCCAGGAAGAAAACAGAGACAGAGTGAGAGAGTAAACGAGACACAAGCCTGGCAGCCACCCATCCTCATCCCTGACACCTGTTCATGAAATATGTAATGGAAATTGTTCGCCTCTTATGATGCTGGAGTGAAGAATTAATGTGATACTGACTGAGCCTTTTACACACACACACACTCACTCACTCACTCTTACACACACACACATATGCTCCATCTTACTCTCTCGTACACACACACACACACTCGTTCCATGTCACTCTCTCTTACACACACACACACACACAGAGAGAGAGAGAGAGAGTCAAGATGCCACTCCAGTCATTCTTAATATTATATGCACACAAGTCAGACTGTCTCGGAGAAAATACTCAGTCCCAGCTAAGTAAGAAAGTATTTGGTCCCACTTGTATTGAATCTCTGTAATATATGTATGATATTGATGTGTGTGTGTGTGTGTGTGTGTGTGTGTGTGTGTTTTGATAGAGTGAGATGGGGCATGTGTTTGTGTGTGTTTAAGATAGTGTGTGTGTGTGTGTGTGTGTGTGTAAGATTGAGTGAGGTGAAGCATGTGTGTGTGCGTTTAAGATAGAGTGAGATGGAGCGTGTGTGTGTGTGTGTGTGTGTATGTGTGTATGTGTATGTGTTATTCAATGAGTAATGGGGTAAATCAAGTGAGTGAATTGGAGAGTAATAATATCTGAATGATCGTGTCTAGTAAGCGAGTAAATTATGAGTGGCAGCGTGAGTAGAGGAGTGAGCATAGGGAGAATTAATGTGTGAATTAATAACATGAATAAAATGGTAGTGAGTGAGTGAGTGAGTGAGTGAGTGAGTGAGTGAGTGAGTGAATGAATGAATGAGTAAGTGGATGAATGAATGAACCAAGTAACTGAATAGAGGGCTAATTTGGTGTAGGCCTATGTAGATGACTGACTGATTGAAGGGAGGAGGAGGAGGAGGAGGAGGGGGAGGAGGAAGAGGAAGAGAAGGAGGAGGAGGAGGAGGAGAGAGAGAGAGAATGCGAGAATCAGGAAGAGGGTGGGAAATGGATGGCTAGTTATCAAGGGAAGGGACCCCGTGATGAAGAGAGGAAAGAAGGGGAGAAAACGGAGCGACGAAAATCTAAAATGAAGAGGAAAGAGGAAGAGGAGACGAGGAGGAAAAAGAGGGAGTGTAATTGGAGGGAAAAGTGCCGAGAGGGGGAGGAAGGATGTGAAGGGTAGAGTGGAGGAAGAGAGAGAATAGGAAACATGAAAGTGAAAAAAGGTTTGAAGAGGAGATAATAAAGAGGCGAAAACAGGGAAGGAAAATAGAGGAGAAGGAGAAGGAAGAGGAGGAAGAGGAGGAGGAGGAGGAGGAGGAGGAGGAGGAAGAGGAGGAGGAAGAGGAAGAGGAAGAGGAGGAGGAGGAGGAGGAGGAGGAGGAGGAGGAGGAGGAGGAGGAGGAGGAGGAAATAAAGAGGGATGATGACAGAATGAAAAATAAAAGAATGAAGGAAGAAAAATGATGATAATAACTTAGAAGGTAAAAACAAAGAAAACTAGAAAAAGGGAGGAAGAAAAAATAGATAATAATTAGAAGGTAAAACAAAAAGGTGAAGAAAAAAGTGAGAATTAAAAGAGTGAAGTGAAGAAGATTAAAAAAAATATAAAAAGCAATAACGAAAATAAAAATAAATAGAAAATAGTGGAAAGGGGGAGTAAGAAGATAATAATAAAAACATAGAGGGAAAAATCACAGAGAAGTAGAAAATAATGAAAAGGAGAGGAAAAAAAGAAGAGAAAATAGTAGAAAGGGGGAGTAAAAAGAAAAAAATAATAAATACATAGAGGGGAAAATCATAGAGAAGTAGAAGGAAGGAAAAAAGGAAGGAAGGAAGGAAGGAAGGAAGGAAGGAAGGAAGGAAGGAAGGAAGGAAGACAAGAATGGAAAGGAAAGGAAAGGAGGGGAAAGGAGGGGAAAGGCGAGGCAGTCAAGCTGTAAGGAGTTAGATCAGAGACAAACCCCTCTTCCTCCCCTCTTCCCCTACCCTCTCCCTTCCCCTACCCTCTCCCTTCCCCCTACCCTCTCCCATTTCCCCCCTACCTTCTCCACTCACCTCTCACTCTCATCTCCCTCTCCCCTTCCCCTACCCTCTCCATTCCTCCCCTCTTCCCCTCACTCTCATTTCCCTCTCCCCTCTTTCTCTTTTCCCTTTCTCCCCTACCCTCTCCATTCCTCCCCTCCTCCCCTCACTCTCATCTCCCTCTTCCCTCTTTCTCTTTTCCCTTTCTCCCCTACCTTCTCCATTCCTCCACTCCCCCCTCACTCTCATCTCCCTCTTCCCTTCCCTCCCCTTCACTCTCCCCTCTTTCTCTTTTCCCTTTCTCCTCTACCCTCTCCATTCCTCCCCTTCCCTCCCCTTCCCTTCCTTCTCTTTTCTCTCTCTATTGTTCCCAGTGCCAAGCCAGGAAGGGAAGGAGTGCCACTTAGCCTCCTGGGGATCTGATAGGGTGCCAGACCGCCCCTTACGAGCCCCCGGTGTAAGGGTCAGAGTAGGTTGATGTGATGGAAGGTGGCCAGCTTATATACTCCACTCCCAGTCCCAGTCCCAGCCCCACCCCCAGCCCCACCCTCAGACCAGGCCTTCATCTTAAGGTTTCTCTCTATCTTTCTCTCTCTCTCTCATTCTCTCTCTCTCTCTCTCTCCCATTCTCTCTCTCTCATTCTCTCTCTCTCTCATTCGTTCTCTCTATCATTCTTTCTCTCATTCTCTCTCTCATTCTCTCTCTCTCTCTCTCTCTCGTTTTATTCCTCATTTTTTTCATTCTTAACATTCTTATATATTGGCAACGTCGGTCAAAATGTGTACCATAGCTTTATATTATATACTTTATCCAATTCTTGATTCATGAGAACTGAATTGCTTTTATGGAATCTAATATTATTTATGACTTATAGGAAATGAAATTTGGGAAAATTGAAAATTCTGTTTTATGGAAGTGATATTTGTTATTTTACCTTGTGGCACAATGCAAGCTAAAAAAATTTATGACGAAATGTGTAAAAAAATGAATGACTAATTGTAATAAAAAAAAAATGGCGAGATAAAAAGAAATGTAAATGAAAAACAAAATAGGATGAAATAAAAATGAAAAATTAATGGATATATAGAAAAAAAATACATGAACAATACATGAAAAAATACATGAAAATTATATATAAAAGAATAACGAGATAATATTTTCAGTTTGAATCATGATTGTAGCTTTTCTCGGTGGCAAGATAGATAGTTCCCTCGAAATTAATGAAAAAAAATAAAAAAAAAATAAAAAAAATATCAAAATTATAATTGGCCATTTATTGTAGCCTCGTTGTGCTTACCGCTGGAAAAATGTATATATCTCAATTTTATTTTTATTTTTATTTTTATTTTTATTTTTCTGTTTTTTTTTTTTTTTTTTTTTTTATAACCCCACACTGGTTGCATTAAGGGTAAATTGACTTGTTGGTAAATTGGAAGGCTACTGATTCCTCCTATCAAATGTCAGGAAACAGATATCCCTTTTTCGTATTATTGAGGAGGTCTGTTTCCTGGCATAGTTTGGAGGAATCATTATCCTTCCAATTTACCAAAAAGAGAAGATTCCCTTAAAATTGGAGATAAAAGAGTCCTTCATATATTGCCACGAAACACACACACCTATATGGAAAGGGGTTGTTTCGTGGCATGGTCAGGAGGAATCAGAAGCCTCCCATAGACAGAGAAGATAGAAGAAATATTTGTGGTAGAGAAAACATGAAGAACAGAGAAGAAAGAGAAGAAATATATAAGGTAGAGAAAACTTGCAGAACAGAGAATATGAAAGAACTTATTTAGGCAGAGAAAAGATAAAAGAAATATTTGAGATAGAGAAAACAAGCAGAACAGAGAAAATATAAAAGAAATATTTGAGATAGAGAAAACAAGCAGAACAGAGAAGAAGAGATGGAAGAATTTATTTGGACAGAGAAAGCCTGCCAAATGTATACAGAGGACATGTAAGACAGGGAGATTCCACAGAGAGGTGGTGGTGGTGGTATGTCTCACAATCCCTTTGACACTATACCACTGATGGAACCAACAGAAAGGCACAAAACATATATAGTGGGTGTGTGTGTGGGGGGGAGTAGGTGGGGAAGTTTGTGTGAGTGTGTGTGGGGATTTCTGGGTTTGTGTGGGTGTGTGGTGGTGGTGGTGGGGGGTTTGTGTGTGTGTTGCGTCAGGGAGGGGGGGTTTGCATGGGTTTGTGTGTGTGTGTGTGTGTGTGTGTGTGTGTAGGTGTGTGTGTAGGTGTGTGTGTAGGTGTGTGTGTGTGAGTGCATACAAAAAATCTTCGCAAGAAATTTCAACAAAAACTCCAGATAACTAACTCCCTTCTCCTGCTTGCCTGTGAGGAGGGCAGAACCTGGAGATAAGATAATAATAAGCCTTGGAGATAAATGTGTGAAGAGGAGGGGGAGGAGGAGGAGGAGGAGGAGGAGGAGGAGGAGGAGGAGGAGGAGGAGGAAGAGATAAGAAGATGTAAGAGATGAAGAAGTAAGAAGAGGAGGAACGAACTAGACTGTTGCAATGTGGGTCAGGAAGGATTGTGGAAAGAGAGAGATAGAGAGAGAGAGAGAGAGAGAGAGAGAGAGAGAGAGAGAGAGAGAGAGAGAGAGAGAGAGAGAGAGAGATGTGGTGATGACTGATGATGAAGGAGGTAATGGATGGAGGGAGGAAGGGAAGGAGGAAATTAATGAAAGTAATGATTATGCTTGGAGGAAAAATGAAAAAATGAAGAAACAGCAAGACAAGAAGATGTTAAAATTAATAAAAGATAAGGAGATGTTAAAATAAATAAAGTAGGAAAAAGTGTATAGAAGAGATAATATTTTTTTAATAAGAGACAGATAGAAATAAGAGAAAGATTGAAATAAGAGAAAGGAAGAATGAGAATAGCAAAATATAAATAAAGAAGTTGAAAATATTGAATAAGAAGATAAATATAATGATAAAAGTTGACATAGGTAATAATGAAAAAGTGTATAGAGAAAATATAGACTAAGATTAAGAAGATAATAATAATAATAATAATAATAATAATAATGATAATGATAATAATAATAATAATAATAATAATAATAATAATAATAATAATAATAATAATAATAATAATAATAATAATAATAATGATAATGATAATGATAAAGTAGAGAAAGAGTAATGAATAAGCATAATAAATGAAGGAAGTGGGGGAATAATGAATGAATAAGGGAAGAGGGATAATCCGGGTAAATTGATGAGGAGAGATCAACAGAGAGGAGGAAAGAAGGAAGGAGAAAGAGAGGAAGGAAAGGAAGAAGAAGAAGAAGAGGAAGGAGAAATAAGGAATAGAAAGAGGGAACTGAAAAATAAGAGAAGATGAAGGAAAAATTAGAGATAGAGATAAATGAATTAATGACATGGTGGGGGGGCTTGTGACTATGAGACCCTGTTTTTATTTTTATTTCCTTCCTGCTTGCTGTCACACCTCTCTATCACCTTTTTTCTGGCGCTATAGGACTTCGATGTTGCGGCGCCTAATATCCATCAATCAATCAATCCTCTCATTCCCCTCTCTCTCCTCCTCTTCCCTCCTCACTCTCCCATTCTCCTCCTCCCTCTCTCTCCTCTCCTTCCCCACTCTCCCCTCTCCTTCCCCCCTCTCTCCTCTCTTCCCCCTCACTCTCCCCTCCTCTTCCCCCCTCTCTCTCCTCCTTTTCCCCACTCTCCCCTCTTCCCTCCTCACTCTCCCCTTCTCTTCCCCCCTCACTCCTCTCCTTCCTCTCTCTCCTCCTTTTCCCCCTCTCTCCCTACTACTACTACTGCTCGTCTGCTGAACCTAATTGCTTGCTTTCTTGGCCATTCTTCTTTGGCTGCATTCCTTTTCATTTTCTGCTTGCCCAAACCTTCCTCTTCCTTCCTGCTCACTCACTCACTCCTCACTCTGTTTGTTTTCTTTCCCACCTGTCTGTCTGTCTGTCTATCTGTCTCTGTCTATCTATCTGTCTGTCTGTCTGTCTATATATGTATGTCTGTCTGTATGTATGTCAGTCTGTCTGTCTCCTTTCCAAACTTTCATCTATCTACCTACCTCCTTCTCAGACCTTCATCTACCTACATATATATCTACTTACATACCCACCTACCTACCTACCCACCTACCTACCTACCCACCCACCTACCTAATAATATCTACCCCCCTTCACCTACCTACCTACCTACCTAACTGCCTCCTTTGCTTGCTTTCCAAACACAATTTTAGCCCCAGCAGTAATTGGGTCTCCTGCGTGCCTGCCTCGACCCAAAAATTGTCCACAGCTCTGGCCCCTCCCGTAATCTCTGTGTACTTTCTCATTAGCGTGGCCGTATTTTGCATCTTGAGTATTTTCTAGTTTGTGTTTACCCTCTCTCTCTCTCTCTCTTTCTCTTTCTGTCTGTCTGTTTGCCTCTGTCTGTGTGTGTGTGTGTGTCTGTCTCTGTTTTTTCTCTTTCTCTCTGCCTGTCTGCCTCTGTCTCTGTGTGTGTGTGTCTATCTGTCTCTGTTTTTGTCTATCTGTCTCTGTTTTTGTCTCTCTCTCTCTGTGTCTTTCTCTCTCTCTATATATATATCTCTGTGTCTCTGTCTCTGTTTCATTCTCTCTCTCTCTCTATCTATCTATCTATCTATCTATCTATCTATCTATCTATCTAACTATCTATCTATCTATCTATCTATCTCTATCTGCTTGTGTGTGAGAGATTGAATGAATATAAGAAGCTGTGTATATGTGTGTACTTGTATGAGTATGTGTGTTTATGTGATTGTGTTTGTGAGCGTGTGAGGGAGTGAAAAGTCTGTATGTGTGCGAGAGTATGTATAACAGAAGAAAAAAAACCGCTAATAACAGTGTACCAACAATACGTATGCGTGTGTGTGTGTTTATGCGTTTTTTTTTTTTTTTTTTTTTTTTTTTTTTTTTTTTTTTTTTGTGTGTGTGTGTGTGTGTGTGTGTGTGATAGAGTGGTTGGTGTTGGTGTGGGATATTTTTACTCGTGTCTTGTTAATGGTTTGGGTGTGGCCTTCGCGTTTCTTGCTTGCTTGCCCGCTTACCTGCTTGCTTGCATACCTGAATATCGGCTTGCTTGCTTGCATATTTGGTTATTCACTTACTTACTGACCTACTTACTTGCTTTCTTACTTACTTGCTTGCTTGATTACTTGGTTGGTTCGTCGCTTGCTTGCTTGCTTGCTTACTTGGATGGTTGTTGGTTGGTTGGTTGCTTACTTACTTGCTTACGTACTTGCTTGGTTGCTTGCTTGCATACGTGGTTAGTTAGTTGCTTGCTTACTTACTTAGTTGATTGCTTGCTTACGTGGTTAGTTAGTTGCTTTCTTACTTGCATTTTTGTTTGCTTGCTTCCTTGGTTGCTTGCCTGCTTGCTTGCTTGCACCTCTTCAATAAGCATGCATGGCAGGAGGTGGGAGAGGAAAGGTTATTGGTGGAGAACATGAAATAGGAAAGGAGAGAAAGGTTAGGGTTGGGAAGGAAGGAAAGGAGAGAAAGGGAAGGGTTGGGAAGGAAGGAAAGGAAGGTGAAGGAAGGGGAAAGAATGGGAGGAAGGGATAAGGTAAATAGAAGGAAAGGGAGGTGAAGGAAGGGGAAAGAATGGGAGGAAGGGAAAAGGTAAATGGAAAGAAAGGAAGGTGAAGGAAGGGGAAAGAATGGGAGGAAGGGAAAAGGTGAATGGAAGGAAAGGGAGGTGAAGGAAGGGGAAAGAATGGGAGGAAGGGAAAATGGAAATGGAAGGAAAGGGAGGTGAGGGAAGAGGAAATAAGGAAATATGAAGGGAGGGAAGGAGAGAACATGAAGAAAGAAAAGGGAAAATAAATTATGAGAATAAAACAAGAGGAGAAAGCAACTGTAAAATAAAAACGAAACTAAAGTTAAAATTATTATCTTTCTGTAAACAACAAAAGATGGAGAAGGAAAGTGGGAAGAGCGAGAGGAAAGGCAGAAGGAGGACGAGGGAGAAATTAGGAAGGGAAAAAAATGTAGACTAATAGAGATGAAAGAGAGATGGAGATAAGAGGGGAACAAACTTAGGAAAAGGGATGGAGAGTAATGGACAGATAAGAGGGAAGGATAGGGATGGATACAATGTGAAAGACGAATAAGAGGATCATGGATGGATGGAGGAGATGATTGACAGATACATACAGTAGGTGGATGATATAGAGGAGTAAATTTATCCTTATTGTAAAGAAATATAGAGAAGTAAATTTATCCTTATTGTAGAGAAATAGGTAGAGAGGTAATTTGATTGATAAATGCATAGGTAGGTAGATAGAATGATATATGAATACATTGATAAGTAGATAGATAGATAGATAGTTTGATAAATATACTGATATATAAAATTTTAGGTAGCTTTGTAGCCTTTATATATTTAAAATGAAGATAAATATAATAGAACAATTAATGAAATATTATATAGATAACTTCATTGACTGATAGACCAGTGAAGGGGGTGCGAGAGTAGGGGACAGGCTTTGAGGGTGCGGGAATAGGGGGACAGGCATAGGGTGGGTAGAAAGGAGAGAGGAGAGGAGAGGAGAGGAGAGGGAAGTCAGGGGAGTGGAGGGGGAGGAGAGAGGAGAGGAGAGAGGAGGGAAGAGTAGGCAAGTCAGTGGAGTGGAGGAAGGGGAGGGGAGGGAGAGGAGAGGAGAGGAGAGGAGAGGAGAGGAGAGGAGGGAAAGGAGAGAAAGGAGAGAGGAGGGAAGGGTAGGCAAGTCAGGGGAGTGGAGGAAGGGGAGGGAAGGGAAAGGAGAGAGGAGGGAAGGGTAGGCAAGTCAGGGGAGTGGAGGAAGGGGAGGGAAAGGAGAGAGGAGAGGAGAGGAGAGGAGAGGGAAGTCAGGGGAGAGGAGAGGTAGGGGAGGAGACTGAAGGAGAGGAGAGATGTGGGTTGAAGGGCTCATAACCCACCCAGGCTACAGAGGAAGGAGAAGAATAAAGAAGAGGTAGGAAATGTAATAAGAATAGAAATTATAATAATGTTGTAAATAATAATAATAATAATAATAATAATGATAATAATAATAATACCGTAAAAATAATAATAATAATACCGTAATAATAATAATAATAATACCGAAATAATAATAATAATAATAATAATAATAATAATAATAATAATGATAATAATAATGATAATAATAATAATAATAATAATAATACCGAAATAATAATAATAATAATAATAATAATAATAATAATAATAATAATAATAATAATACCGTAATAATAATAATACCGTAATAATAATAATACCGTAATAATAATAATGATAACCTTTACCATCATGAAGGAGAAAGAAATATGTAAGGGAGGGAGAGATGAAGTGAAGAGATGGAGAAAGAAGAGATGAAATAAATGGAGATATGGAAGAGATTGTAGCCGTGGGGGGTCCAGTACTCAGCTTGTCGTGCAGTACTCAGCTTGTCACTCCTGTGGAATATACCAACATACCAACGGACTCTCAATTATACTTCAGTATGGCTATCTCTTACCAGCCAACTGTACAGACTTACTATTCTCTGTTTGTAGTCTCTGCTTCAATCAACTCACTTACTCTTACCGTTGATGAAGTACCCTTATTAGTCTTACTACTGGGGAATATATTTAGTACTCAAAGGTTTAGAGTAAACTCATGGACTTGTCTCTCTTTACTGATGTAGCTTATTTATCAGTTACAGATTACAGGTTATAGTATACTAGACCAACTCGGTCTCAAAGCTATGAACAATTAGAGGGATATTCTATATAACCTGTTTAACCTGAGGTAGGGCTTGGAATACACTCCTCGCCTCAAACACACGTCAGGCGTGGCACTGTGACATAGCCACACCCCCTCATAGGTTATAGGTTTGTGATAAAGTAACACTACATTTATACATGATATATACAACCTTAAACTACCCGGTTATACAAGAATAGAATGAGCAAACATACATTGTCCCTAACTCTATATATACAATTACAGTAACAGTTACTTATAACCTAAAGATTAACATTAACAGATAATGTACAGAGCACAATCTAGTATTCAGATCTTGGAACTAGTGTCAATGAACCCACGCCTCTCTGTCATCAAATACACAGGATGCGATCTAACACCTTGCAGTTTTTGACCAGCAAGCATCAGGCATATACTAGAGCCTACGTGACTGCTACCATGAATACAACATAGATACATTATACAATATTGATACACCGATACATTGCTCGGCTACCTACCAAACTACGTCCTCGTAGTTCACAATAAAATTGAATCTACTGTCAACAATTCCTATACTGAATATTAGATTTACACTAGACATTTGTAATATTAGAACACATACAATATATATATATATATATACAAGGTGATACATGGATGATTTAAAAACAAAATAAAAATAAAATATATAGCGCTATGGATGATGCGATGATACTTAATTCTATTTCCTTAAAATAAGAATTTATACAAACAGTACATATACCGGTACAATAATATTATAATAGTATAAAATGCTAACATATTAATAACCTAATATATAGTAGTACAATATGAAACACATTCATACCATGCCTTAACATTAAGTCCCTACAACTAACCATGTAGTGTACTACCTAGTTGTTGGGTTGTCCTTAACATTAAAATTACAATCAATTTACCTGGGTGGAGTCTGGTACAACTCTATACTCTCTTCTAGTCTTTTTCCTCCTTACCTCAGCACTCAGCACCCTTACACGCTTAAACAAATAACAAGAAAATATAAAATACATTATAAACAAAATTCCAGTCAGTCCTGACCATGGGTACACAGCTACCCGTTGCAAATGAAAAGGCAATACAGATTCAATAACAGGATGGACCTCAGTCATATTTAACAATTCTATTAACCTTATTTTTTCTGAATCTCTTTCCACAGCAGTAAAATTTATAGGTAGAGGAGGCTGAATCTTTACAAACTCAACAGACTTGTTTAATACCAATCCAAGGTGATGCTTCGTTGCTAATACTGTTTTAGTACTACTAATAAATGAACATGCTGGTGGGATAACAAATGTACCCTCCTCCGACACCAGCCTTGCACCTGAAGGGCCCTCTTCACAAATAATAGTAGCTGCTGCTACCTTAGTGAAAGTATAATAAGCAATACCTTGAAAATACGTTACATATATCTCCGAAACCCTTTCCGGTCTCTTATACTCACAATGTTTAATTGCACTGGAAGCATCAGCCTGGATTAAAGACAACTCACACTGGGACTCCTCTGGTCCTGTAAAAACAAAATTTATAGCAGGGCAAACCTTCAAATGATAATACGCTGTGTGACAACCTTCTAACTGTTCCTTGGTAACTGCAACCACCAGCGTGTGATCCTTTGATACAATAATATAATCATAATCCACGTTCAACATCATGATGTCAGCCCCTAACCTCATAGGAAATGGCTTCACTGACCAGATATTGAAATGTACCTGATGTTTAGTTGGGATATGAATAAGAATGGTATTAGTTGTTAGACAAGATTCCAGCAATGGATAATAATACGATACCGAATCTCCTTCAAAAAATGGCTCTAACCCATAGTCATGTTTTGCAATCTCTATAACTTTCTTAAGTTTATGCACCGATATCAGATCAGAATCTACTTCCCCCAGAGCTGCATTTCTAAGATTATGAAGCAATTTTCTTGTTTGAGCATTCATCCTGGTAATATGATTTTCCACTATACTCAAATATTGATTTAAATTTATAACAAATTCCGCAAAAGTTACACTTGAAGCTATTGTGCCTATATGAACAATTATGTCATTCGTCTTATTCACTATCGCATTTACTGAATCAGCAACTTCAGACACCAATGAGAATGTACCTTCTATTACTCTGTCTTGTTCTTCAATAACCTTATGTAAAATTTCCATTCCACGTCCTAGTTCCTCCACATCATCACTAGTTGCTGTACCAAACAAAGCCTTTGCAATTACTCCCCCTATGTCAAACAAACCCCTCTTTGACCTACCCTTTGTAATCTTCTCATGGGCTAATTGTCTCATTTCCCCTTCAAAACTAGGTAAGTTTTCCTGAGAATACTTCATCATATTCTTTATCTGTGCAACCCTTTCTTGTAACTGTAACTTTATCTGCCACTCCAGAAGGTCGTCCTTGTTTACCAAAACATCTAATTCCGCAAAAGAAAAATGTATGGCCCTACGAAACTGTAACTGAAACATACTATCCTTTTTACTAAGATCCAATAACGTTCCCAAGTTAATTCTTACTGTTATCACATCCGTAACAACTTCAAGCCGCCCATCATTGCCAACTAACGCGCCCGGTTTTATGTGGTCCTCTGTACTCCTGATACCAACAAACGCTGCGCACAACATCATGCAGAACATTGCCCCTTGCCACATACTTTCTGTGAACAAATTCATATATTAGATTATTTTGTTTAATTGCCTTCCTGACCTCAATTTCATCCTATATTCGTCTTCTACCTCCGTTTCTATTCCTACCTGTATCATTTCTTTTGGGACCTTCTTTACCCTGTCCACATGTACCGTATAATCTACGTTTGTCATGTCACGTAGCATTAACTTATTTCCTTTTACCTGATATACAATATATGGTCCTCTAAACTTTGGAGACAATTTATTCTGCCTCTCTGGTGACTTAACCATCACCACATCTCCCTCTACTATATTTATTTCCTTTGCGTATTTATTTTGCTTAGCAATATTCTCTGCTCTTGAAGCCTCCATGTACTTCCTTACCTCTCTGTGTATTGTGGCAAACGCGTGTCTCTGTACACTCACGTAATCGTCCACGTTATACACTGGTCCTGGTTTCTCCACCAGTATATCATATGGTAGAACCTTGTCCTCCCCATAGATAATGTAATGTGGTGTCTTCCCTAGAGAAGAATGTAGAGAACTATTAATACAAGCAGTTACCTGACTTAACCAGTCCTCCCAACCTGCTTGAATTGATCCAACAAGGTGCCTCAGTACCTCCAAAATCTTCCTGTTAACCCTCTCTACCATACCGTTACTCTGTGGATGGTAGGCTACCGTAAATACTTGCTTAATACTGTACAAACTGCAAATTTCTCCCAAAACACTATTTCTGAATTCTGTCCCGTTGTCTGACAACAACACCCTGGGAATAGTGTAGGTGCAAAACAAAGAATTTACCAATGCATGAGCAATTGATAATGCTGACTTATCCTTTAAAGGAACTAATACCACAAACCTACTAAAATGGTCTACACATGTCAACAAATATTTCGAACCTTGATAACTAGTAGGTAGTTGCAACACATCTATGGCTACCACATCCCATGGTTTAGCCGGACTTGGAAATGTTTCCAGAGGAGCGGGTGGTCCCGTAGTCCCCTTGTGTCTTGCACATGACACACATTTCTGTACATGACTCTCTATGTCACCCCTCATCCTCAACCAAAAATATCGCGCTCTAGCTTCCCCTAGACACGCATCCCTCCCTCTATGACCTGCCTGTGGAGCGTCATGAAGGAGCTTCAACACTGTAGCTACTAGTGTCCCTGGTACTACTATCCTGTGGTGCTCAATCCCATCCACCGTAGTTACCTTGTGTAGAATATTATCCTTAAGGATAAAGTCTGTTACTCTCAATGGTAATCCTGGTACTTCCACTTCTTCCCCCGACTCTAGAGCATAGATTACCACTTTCCACATAGCATCTTTCCTCTGCTCCATCTTTAACTTCTTTGGGGATATTGTACTTAATGTCGTCACTGCATTAACAGTCTGCCGACTTAGTGCATCTGCCACTACATTCATCTTCCCTGGCACAAAGCTGAAAATGGGGTTAAACTCTAAAATAGTTAAGTGCCACCTTGCTAACTTTCCTGTCATGTTCTTACCTTTAAACAACTCTAGGCAAGGACGATGATCAGTACACACTGTAATATCATACCCAAATATGATAGCCCTAAAATGTTTTAATGCCCATACTATGGCATACGCCTCCTGATGAGTTACACTGTACTTCTTTTCAGTGTCACTTAATGCCTTACTTGCATATCCTATGGGTTTTAATTTCCCTTTGTCATCCTGCTGAGCCAAAACCGCTCCCAGTCCAACCCCTGACGCATCTGTGTGTAAAACAAAAGGCTTAGTAAAATCTGGGAATGCTAGAACCGGTGGTTGTGTCAATGCCTCCTTCAATATACCAAAAGCTTCCTCTTGCTCTGGTCCCCACTCAAACTTGTTAGCCTGCTTTAGCAGTTTAGTCAATGGTGCTGCTTTACTAGAAAACTGGTACACAAAACTCCTGTAGTACCCTGCTAGCCCCAAAAACGATCTTACATTATCTGCCTTACCGGGTGTTGGAAACTTCAAAATGGCCTTTATTTTGTCCTGGTTAACATGTATTCCAGTCTCATCCACCTCGTGCCCCAAATATCTTATTTTCTGTTTCAAGAACTCACACTTGCTTAGTTTCAACTTTAGCCCTGCAGAAGCTAATCTGTCTAAAACTTTCCTTAATTTCTCCAGGTGAGTAGGCACATCCTTTGAGAATATTATGATGTCATCTAGATAAACTAGTGCATCCTTCCCAATTAAACCTGCCAACACGTTATTTACCAGCCTTTGAAACGTCGTTGGTGCATTGCACAGCCCAAATGGCATCCTGCGAAACTGATAATGTCCTTGATGAGTGGAAAACGCTGTAACTTCACGAGACCTCTCGTGTACTGGTACTTGCCAATAACCAGACAACAAATCTAAGGTAGAGAAAACCTTGTTTCCCTCACCTATAGCCTGCAACAAATCATTCAAATGAGGCATGGGATACTTATCTGGTACTGTCTTCTGATTTACCCTCCGGTAATCAATTACTGGTCTATAAGTCCCATCCTTCTTTGGAACCAAAAATATCGGACTACTCCACGGAGATGTCGAAGGTTCAATCACCTTCTGGTCCAACATATCCCTTACAGTGTCATCAACAATCTGTCTCTGGGAATGAGGAAGCCTATATGATTTAATATAGCTGGGTTCTGCTTCTCTCTTTAACTTAATCACATGTGAAGTTAGGTCTGTACTACCTAAAGACTCTCCAACAAGAGCTATAGCCTTCCTATACCCTTGAAGTAACTGCAACAATTCCTCCTTGCCCTCTGTATTACCCCCAGTTTTTACTTGGTTCCTTAATTCTATGGAAGGTTTTGCATCAACACATCCAACAACACTCACGACAGGTAGGTTATGTTTGGGTTCTAGGACTGTCCCATTGTATACAAGGAAATCACACAATTGACTGCCTGGCTTAACCTCAACTTCCACTCCCGTGTTATTTACTGCCAGTACCACAGTCTCACCCCCTGACTTTACTGTAGTCAAGGTAGACTCTAGCGACACACCCTTCAACTTACATGTTTCTGACATGCAAACAACATCTACTCCTTCTTTCACTCCTTTTAAACACACGTTGAATTGAAACATTTCCTGCGGTTGCAGCCTGTGGCCACCAGGTACAATCGCAGTCACAACAGTCCAACGCATTACTTCTGCCCTAGACGTGTCGCATAGTCTATCTTGTTCATGAACCCCTTGTAACTTTTCCAAACCCCTCACATAACCCACTGTCTTAACCTCCTTATTTGAGTGTTTTGCTTGTGGAGTTGCCATGCACAAATAAGGTATGTTCTCATGAACAATTAATCCTTCACCTGGGTACACCTCAATCTTCCGTTCAGCCATGGTTGATAAACCAAGCAACCCGCTTGCCATGGGATGAAATTTACTCACCACATAGAATGATGCAGTAAAAATTGAGCTACCCCTGAAATGAACTGGCAAACTCACAACCCCAAGGACATCCACTGTAGTCCCTGACACTCCACTGAGTTGGTATTGTGGCTGTTCTAATGCATACTTCTTCCCAGAATGATATTTCCTAATATTTCGATACGTTTCCTGCGATATAAGATTTACTACTGCTCCCGTATCGATTAACAGTGCCCCTGGAACACCTCCAATGGTAACACTTCCCACAGATAGATGATTATTCCTGCTTATGGCTGAGACTATCGATGACTCTACATCGCTAGGCATTTGTCTTCCATGCTCTGGTCACAATGCCTCATCCGACCCTGACCGTCGGCCACCCATACGAGACTCATTCTCCTCGTGCATTGCACGTCGTATGGTTGCACATTCCTTTGTTACGTGGTCTGTGTATCGGTGTATTTCACACCACTTACTTTGTTCTGGGGGCCAATAACCTCTCCCCTGCTGATAAGTGTTCGACTGTGCATAGTGGAATCCACTTCCACTACCACTACCACGCCCTCTGGCATGTCCACCACGCCCTCTCGCGGCGCCTCGATACTGTGCCTGACCCCTATTCATAGCACCTCTATACTGATCCCCTTTAGATCTTTCTCTTAATTTTGGGCATTCAGCCTTTACATGACCCCATGTATGGCAATGGAAACATTCTCCAGGATACCTCCCTGAAGAATTTCCTCCTCTGTTATTTTTTTGTCCTGCTACCGCATGTACCCCTTGCGGTGCAACCCCTGACCTCTTGTCAGTCACCTCGGCTTGTAACACAGCCGTTTGTTGCCCTGGTGCACTCTGATTCTTAAACAGTCTGTGCACCACAGAATCTCTAATCTCACCCTTTAATTCATTTATGATGTGCCAAACTCCCTTCCCTTGTTCTAATTGTTTCTTCCTGACCCTTCTCTGGTCTTCATCTGACAGAAACAAATAGAATATCAAATATTCAAACAAATCACAGCAATCATCTATTTTGACCCATTCATCCCCCTCAAATTCTTTACACCATTTGGTATCCTCCAGGCTATCTTGTATATCTTTACGTATAGCACCCGCTTTTGACCCTGCCACCTCTAACGGTGCGTGTATGGTATTCCTCCCCAGTTCCTTAAATGTTTTGTGTGCCCAAGCTGAGCAACCTTCTGGAGCCGCCGTCCTGTACACTACAATTAGTGACTTTTTAAACTCTTCCCAAGTTAACTGCTTCTTTGACGACCTCCCAAACAAGATACTAGAATGCAACAACTGTCTCGCTGACTCTCCCTCTATTCTTGAGTCTGCGTATCCTATTTTACCCCTATCATCCGTAATATTATATTCCACGAATGATTGCTCAAGTCTCCGTATAAACTCTTCTATTGTGTACCTCTTATTCGGATTCCCATCAAACTTTGGAACCGAATCCTCACCTGTAAATACCCTCATAATATTTGCTGGTTGAATCCTTGGTGCGTTACCCACCATAACATTACCTGTCATCCCTGGGTTAGTGAAATTCTGACCTGTAGATTGATTAGGGTTTAATCCCCCCACCGAACTGGTGCTTGCAGTTGCCATTGGAACTTTTGGTCGTACACTATCTTTACTCCTTCCACTGCCTACTGGCGGTGGTAACCTATACAAGTTATCCCTTGCTACGTCACTACCCTCTACACTGTCAGCCCTAAACTGGTATCCACTACGTAAATGCCCTGGCACTGGACTGTTCAGTCCCCTAATCTGTTCGTGGATATTAGTGGTATTGGGAGTAGGAGGGAAATTTAATTCCTCCTCACTGCTACTACTATCTCCTGTTTCCTGTGGTGCCTTCTCAACTGGTACCTTTGCCGTTGATTTAAACTTCCTAAACATATCCGTTATAAATCACTTCCTATTTACTTATCACAACACCATAAATTATACTTGTTACAAATAAAATAACCCAACAACATGTAACTACTGTGTGTGTATGTTCACTGTGTATATGTATAGAATTAAAAATAACTAACCAATGGATATTTTGGAGAAATACAGATGTTCAGTAGTAAAGAATATGTGGTTGCCACACACTCCCAGAATAGCGCCACGCAGTCTCTGCTCACGTCTCCAGTCGCTATTCTCACAGTCAGCTCCTTTCCACTCTTCTTGATCCCTTCCTTACGTCCGTCCTTCCCCGATGAGAGTACCCACAATCAGACAATTCCTCCTTTTTTCCCTGGGAAATGCACACAGGGAAAAATGCCTGAATAGAGTAGGTTAAGTTTCCCAGCTTACCACAGCTAACTGGTAACTCGTCCCGTTGATGGTGCCACCGTGACCTTGATCTAGCTGCTTCAGTGTTGCCAACGCTAGAAGTCACACCTCCCCACTCATACACAATTATTCTGTTGGAGTATAAAGTAATTACTGAAGGACACTGTGAATATTCGTATCCTTAACCGCTGCCACCATCATGTAGCCGTGGGGGGTCCAGTACTCAGCTTGTCGTGCAGTACTCAGCTTGTCACTCCTGTGGAATATACCAACATACCAACGGACTCTCAATTATACTTCAGTATGGCTATCTCTTACCAGCCAACTGTACAGACTTACTATTCTCTGTTTGTAGTCTCTGCTTCAATCAACTCACTTACTCTTACCGTTGATGAAGTACCCTTATTAGTCTTACTACTGGGGAATATATTTAGTACTCAAAGGTTTAGAGTAAACTCATGGACTTGTCTCTCTTTACTGATGTAGCTTATTTATCAGTTACAGATTACAGGTTATAGTATACTAGACCAACTCGGTCTCAAAGCTATGAACAATTAGAGGGATATTCTATATAACCTGTTTAACCTGAGGTAGGGCTTGGAATACACTCCTCGCCTCAAACACACGTCAGGCGTGGCACTGTGACATAGCCACACCCCCTCATAGGTTATAGGTTTGTGATAAAGTAACACTACATTTATACATGATATATACAACCTTAAACTACCCGGTTATACAAGAATAGAATGAGCAAACATACATTGTCCCTAACTCTATATATACAATTACAGTAACAGTTACTTATAACCTAAAGATTAACATTAACAGATAATGTACAGAGCACAATCTAGTATTCAGATCTTGGAACTAGTGTCAATGAACCCACGCCTCTCTGTCATCAAATACACAGGATGCGATCTAACACCTTGCAGTTTTTGACCAGCAAGCATCAGGCATATACTAGAGCCTACGTGACTGCTACCATGAATACAACATAGATACATTATACAATATTGATACACCGATACAAGATAATATGAAGATAATGAAGATATAAAGTAAAGGGAAGAAGCAAGGAATGATAAATGTAAGAATGGAGAAGGGAGAGAAAGAGATGTTAAAGTGAAGAAATAGGGAGAGAAAATGATAAATTTGGAGGTGAAGGAGGGAGGGAAAATAAAGTGGGAAGTGGAGGAGAGAAGGAGAGGATATGAGAACGTAATATGACACCTGCAGGCCAGCCCAGGGACAGGGAAATGGACAGGGAAAGGAAATGGACAGGGTTAGGGACAGGGACAAGGACAGGGATAGGGATAGGGAAGGGAAGGGACAGGGAAATGGACAAGTATAGGGACAGGGACTGGAAGGGACAGGGAAATGGACAGGGTTAGGGATGGGTATGGACTGGGATGAGAAGAGACAGGGAAATGGACAGGTACTGTAAGGGACAGGGAAAAGGACAGAAAAAAGGATAGGGATGGATAGGAAGAGGGACAGATAGAGACAGGAAAGAGTGATAGAGACAGAAAGGGACAGGGAAAGGGAGACACAGGGACAGAATGAGGGACAGGAGGCACGCAGGGACAGAAGGAGGGGTAGGGGACGAGCAGGGACACACACAGAGAGAGAGAGAGGCAGTACAGCATGCAGTGTTGATAAATCTGAAACAACTGATTCAATACCACCAAACTATTCCAAGCAACAGACACACCAGCATTGTTATTGTTCATCTGGTTCTGTTTCCTCTCTCCTCCTGGCATATATAGTTAGTTTGGTAGAAGGAATCAGCCTGTATAACCCTCCCTCCAATTCACCACGTAAGAAGATTCACCCACCCCTGTTTACTTATTCATTGCATACAGTGTTGGGAAGTTTATCATTCGAGGGAGACGTACGTGTGAAGGGGCCACACATTCATTCCTTTCACCAAACCTGATTTATAACACGCCAATAAAGAACCCTCTTTACACACACACACACACACACACATGGGTATACGGTACACACGGACCTGCTTACACACACACAGACACACTCACATACACACACACACACACACAGGCATACACACGGGCCTACTCACACACACACAGACACACACACCAAACACACACACACACAGACACACACACCAAACACACTCTCACTCTCTCTCTCTCTCTCTCTCTCTCTCTCTCTCTCTCTCTCTCTCTCTCTCTCTCTCTCTCTCTCTCACACACACACACACACACACACACACACACACACACATCTTCACCTTCACCTTCACCTTCTACCTACCTACCTACCCTTCCTTCCCCGGCAGACAAATGAACCGTATTATCGTGAGCGTGACGTGTGAAATATCGCCCATCCCTGAGAGTTGCGTCGCAGATTCCTTCCTCCAGTTTCAAAGCTAAGCAAAGGAGGGAAAAACAGGACCAGGGAATATTTTGTCTAGTGTCTTTTGTGAAGCTATATTGACACCAAGGGAAATTTATTATAAGGCTAGATATCAAAGTGTATCCAGATGTTAACGTTAAGCAAAGGAGGGAAAAACACGACCAGGGAATATTAAATTTTGGTCCAGTGTCTTTTGTGAATCTGTATTGACACTATTAGTTATAAGGGAAATTTATTATAAGGCTAGATGTGTATGGTGTAAGGTGTATGTGTGTGTGCATGAGCGTGCGTCTGTGTATGTGTGTGTGTGTATGTGAGGGTGCATCTGTGTATATGTGTGTGTATTTGTGTGTCTGTGTGTCATGGTGTAGTGGTAGATTAATCATTTCACGCCCGGTCTAGTCCTGATAGATGTGGCGTGGTGGCATCCCAAGAGCCAAGGATGTTATGTGTAATTGGTGTTGCTGTTATCGTAATGAATTGCCCCGTGCTTAAGAAGGCCCAGGTGAGGTGTGATGTGGTGTTATGTAGTGTCGTGGTGAGGGGTATGGTGTGGTGTGTGGTGTGGTGTTGTGTTGTGTGGTGTGGTGAGAGGTTTGGGAGTGTGGTGAGAGGTTGAGGAGTGTGGTGAGGTGTTGTGTGGTGAGAGGTTTGGGAGTGTGGTGAGAGGTTTGGGAGTGTGGTGAGAGGTTTGGGAGTGTGGTGAGAGGTTTGGGAGTGTGGTGTGGAGGTAAGGAGTTTTGGCGTGTAATATGGTGTTATGTGGTGTTGTGTTGTGTTGTTGGTGAGAGGTTTGGGACTGTGGTGTGGCGTGGTGTGATGGTAGAGGGGCCTTGGAGTATGGTAGTGTAATGGTGTGTCTTGTATTATATATATGTGTTGGTAATGGTTTGGAAACGTGGTAGTGCTGTCCCTACACACCACACCACATGAAGAATCACAACCCTCACCAGGAAATAAAAATGAAAAAAAAAAAAAACTGGAGACAAGAAGAGAAAAGTAAAAATGACAGAAAAACTATAAAATATTTGACACAGGAATGAAAGAGACTCAAAACCCCTACAGTTTATTTTCACTCAGTGTTTCCCTACGGTGACGATACAACGACACACAATAAACTGGTGTATATATATATCTATGTAGCTTGGGTCTCGATGGAAGGATTAGTGAGAAAGAGTTAGAAAGTGAATGTGTGTGTGTGTGTGTGAGAGAGAGAGATTGGTACCATACTCGTAGTAGGGTATTAGGGTACCCTTGGGAACCACAACGTAAATCAGAGGGCCATTTGAACCGACAAGGGCTTAAAGGGGACCATGTTATGTGTCTAGAGGGCCATATATATATTTTTTATACTCTCAGGCAGTTAGTATATTAGATAGGATACACACACACATACATACACACATACAGAGAGAGAGAGATCGAGAGTGTGTGTAAGAGAGAGAGAGAGAGTGAGAGAGAGAGAGAGAAATAGAGAGAGAGAGGACCTCGCTTACTGTAATGCACATCACCTGATTCCTCTTGCAAAGTTGCGTATGTTGATCAAATTTCAACTAGCTAAGTGCAGCCGTCGGGGACACACACACACAGACACACACACACACACACACACACACGCACACACACACACACACACACACACACACACACACACGCACACACACACACACACACACACACACACACACACACACACACACACACACACACACACACACACACACACACACACACCAGCTTTGTGCCAAATCTCATGTTTACCCAACAGTTGGAATTACGATTTGGACATTTTCCTCGCTAATGATCAGCTCAACCCTCAATGTGGGAATATGAGGGTTTGGGTGGAGGGTGTGTTTTTAGAGAGAGAGAGAGAGAGAGAGGGAGAGAGAGAGAGAGAGAGAGAGAGAGACAGAGAGAGAGACAGAGAATATATGCCTACAAACTCACTATACGAGAAAACGGATTTGCTGCCTTTGAATACGAGTGAGTGAGTGAGTGAGTGAGGTAGTGAGGTTGGATATTTGCCCTGCTGTATAATTGGGTTCAGTCAATATATCTCTTCCTTCACTCTCTCACTCCAACTCGAGACCAAACACATCATCCTTCCCACTTGTTGTTGATGATGATAACTTGGCTCTTGGTGGATATAGACTATTTTCCTTATTTAGTGATCCTGTGGAAGTTAAAGAAGTTTGTGATTGCAGTTTCTATGTGTTTGGGCATGTCTCTCTCTCTGTCTATCTATCTATATACCGGTATCTATCTGTACATCTATCTATCTGTCCATCTATCTATCTATCCAACTATCTATCTGCCCATCTATCTGTCTGCCCATCTATCTATCTGCCCATCCATCTATCTGTCCATCTATCTATCTATCTATCTATCTATCTATCTATCTATCTGCCCATCTATCTGTCTGCCCATCTATCTATCTGTCCATCTATCTATATATCTATCTATATATAAGTAATCTGTACATCTACCTGTCTGTATGTCTGTCTGTTGGGGATTTTACGGGGAATTTATCAGTCCAAATCACACCAAATTTGCACCAAGGATGGAAGGGCGTCACTGATCCCTAAATTCCTTCTTGATCCTGCTAAATTTCGAACAGAGAGAAGGTGATAAGAGATTTGCCATTTTATAAACCAGCGCTGACCAAGTGATTGAATATAGGGGTGTGGGGTACTGAGTTTAAAAAATAAAATAAACAACAAAAAAGTGGATGAAATTGAAGTAGTGAATAATGATGACTAAACTAAACCAACTACATTAGGACGTGAGTAAAAGAAATAATAGTGAGAAAATGAGTAAAATGAATAATAAGTGGGTGATAAAACTGAAGTAGCAAATAAGGATGAATAAATAAACAAAGAAATGAGTGAGTAAATGAATGAATGAATATAAGCATGGGTGGGTAGGTACTGAGTAAGGGAGTAATTATGGAAGGATGTTGGGAAAGGTAATTGAGGTCGTAAATAAGGATGAATAAACCAACTAGGGAGAGAGTGAGTGAATGAGTGCAAGAATGAGGTGGGTAGGTAGTGAATAATGAGGAAAAATGAGTGAAGGATTTGTGTAGGGATGAAATTGATGTGATAAATAAACCTACTATGAGGAAAGTAAGTGAATAAGTGAATGAATGAATGAATGAATGAATGGGTGGGTAGTGAAAGGGAAAAAATGAGTGAAGAATTTGAGGGTACGAAATTGAGGTGATGAATAAACTTACTATGAGGAAAGTAAGTGAATAAGTGAATGAATGAATGAATGAATAAATAAATGAATGAATGGGAGGATGGGTGGGTAGTGAAAGGGAAAAAATGAGTGAAGAATTTGAGGGTACGAAATTGAGGTGATGAATAAACTTACCATGAGGAAAGTAAGTGAATGATTGAATGAATGCATGGGAAGGTGGGAGGGGAGTGAGTGAAAAGAAAAAAAAAATGAGTGAGGGATGTGGGGGGACCAAATTGAGGCGTTGGAGTAGCGCCTGTGAAGTATTTAAATCAAGTTAGTGACAGGAGTGAGAGAGTAAGGGAGACGAGACTACTGAAACGTGTACCAAAGTCTGTGAAGTTACTAAAGTGAGGAAGGAAGGAAGGGAGGAAGGGAGGGAGAGAAGGTAACTAGAGAACACCAACTTTTAGTACCAGATTCTGTGAAGTAAAGTGAGGAAGGAAGGAAGGAAGGGAGGGAGTGGTGAGGGAGGGAAGGCAACTAGAGAACAACACCTTTTAGTACAGTATATTGGCTTCTTCAATTTTCTGACTACATCACACACAGGGTCTATTAAGGTGATAATTCTTTTATAGTACATTGAAGTGCCTTGATTCCTCCAAAGTATGCCAGGAAACAGGACCAGAAGAGCAAAAATAATGGTGTTCAGTTGCTTGGAATAGTTTGGAGGATGTAGTTACTCCAGAATGACCAAAATAAAACTTCCCCTCTTTAAACTCAGTGTAATGACGACCCCATATCAACACAGAGGAAAGACCTGAACGACTCGAGGTAAAGTCGTACATTTCAACAGGTCGTGTCGTATATTTTCAGTTTTTCCAATCACATTTGTGGCGATTGATGAGATGGCTTTGTCGAAACTTGAGCCAATGCAGAGATTTATTACTTTTATTAGGAGAGAGAGAGAGAGAGAGAGAGGGAGAGAGAGAGAGAGAGAGAGAGAGAGAGAGAGAGAGAGAGAGAGAGAGAGAGAGAGAGAGAACCACCAACACCATTACCACTACTACTATCAATACTACCACCACCATCACCACCACCACCACCACCAACACCACCACCACCACTACTACCACCACCACCACCACCACTACTACCACCACCAACACCACCACCACTTCTATTACCATCACTAGGTAACCTTTTCGTTCTTTCATCAGCTCAATATTTTTTCTTCCTTCCTTCACCCTTGTTCTAACCACGTCCTCATTTTGAAGCCTTGGCATTTCGGGACTGGTAAATTGATCGTGTGTGTGTGTGTGTGTGTGTGTGTGTGTGTGTGTGTGTGTGTGTGTGTGTGCGTGCTAAGTGAGTTGAAGACTACATATTATTTAATACTTCTCATATTTTTTAAATTTTGCTATATTAATTTTAATCGCATTGTTTTCTCTCTTTTATTGCATTTCTTTTCTCTCTTCTTTGTTCTCACCTTATGCTATCAGATCCTCATATGTTTATTCATAGATGTTTCTCGCTCCATTCAATTAATTCATATATGCATAGGGATTAATTAAGAAAAGTATAAAATTGACGGGAATATGTGATGAAGATTGTCGAAAGGTGAAGGTAAAGAGAAATATATGATAAATGAATCACTGGCCGAGAAGAAAATGTGTGAGTGAGTGAGTGCATGAAAAGGTCAGATAAAGGACAGATGGGTGTGTAAATGAGTGAGTAAGTCAGTGTGTGTGTGTGTGTGGTGTGTTAGTGTGTATGTGTATTAGTGTGTGTGTGTGTGTGTGTGTGGTGATACTCTCTTAGCAAAGCCCTCCAACCAATCAGCCCAACTCATCCTCCTCCTCCTCCTCCTCCTCCTTCTCCTCCTCCTTCTCCTCCTCCTCCTCCTCCTCCTCTTCCCCTTCTTCCTCCTTTTCCTCCTCCTCCTCCTCCTCCTTTCTGACTTGGCTCCGTAAACTCATAACTCCAGTGGGCTGTATCAGAAACGTTGGATTACAGACTCGTGGTTGATGTATGGGAAGGAGAGGATATGTTAGGCTGTGCTAATGAGACGTTGGGCCAAAATGATGATGATGTGATGGAGGGTAGAGAGAAGGTGATGTATTTTGGGTGAGGTGATTTACTTTATTGCGTGTTGGTGGTTGTATTGGTGTGTATGTTGTTGATGATGTTGTTGTTGTTGTTGTTGGATACACATATACGTAAATAAATAGATACACAATACACAAATATATTAGCAGAAAGGCATATAGATAATGAGACAAATAGATATTGGTGTGTATGTTGATGATGTTGTTGTTTTTGGATACACATATACGTAAATAAATAGATACACAATACACAAATATATTAGCAGAAAGGCATATAGATAATGAGACAAATTGATATTATAGAAGGATAGACAGACAGAGTGATGGACAGAGATACACAGATATATTGACGGACCGATATAGATAGACAGAGTGATGGACAGAGATACACAGATATATGTAGGGACAGGTATAATTATAGATAGAGACAAATAGATAAATAGATGAATAGACAAAGTGATAGACAGAGTGAGTGAGATAGACAGAGTGAGTACTGCCTCCCCCCCCATATCACCAACACCCCCTCCTCCCCCTTTACCCTTTGTATTGACATCCCAGTCAGGTTATCGACGAGGGTATAGGTAGGGTGTGTCACGAGACTATTGAGTGAGGGAAGGAGGGGGCAGGTAGTGGTATTAGTGGGAGGGTAGAACGATGGTGGTGTATGGAGAGAGGGAGAGAGAGAGAGAGAGAGAGTAAGAAGGAGAGAGATGGTGGGTGTTCGTGTGCGTGTGTGTGCGTTTGCGCGTGTGCCTCTGTGTGTGTGCGTGCCTCTCTGTGTGTGTGTGTGTGTGTGTGTTACAATACGTGACAGACAACTCTTAGCTCCCCCCCTTCCTTCTCCTTCTCAGAACTTTTACATCCAAGGGAGTCGACGCTTGTCAGTACATCATGCAAGAGTGTAGTTGATCTCTTGTTGATTTTGGTTCGTGACATTTGCTGGGCACGGAGGCAAGAGTCTATACAAAGTTGGTATACAATTTTTATTTAATCTGACGAAGTTGAGCCGATTTCCTTCTAAGTTAATCCTCATCTATTTTAATATAGAAAAAATAAAAATAAAATAAAAAGTAATATAAACCTTTGATACACTTTTAACGTACATACAGACAGATAAATAGATGGATATGTTAAGTATTGGTGTAATATGAAGATAATAATAACTTTACTTCAAAGCTGCATAACCAATTATTTACACAAATCCACAAAAAAAAAAAAAAAAAAAAAAAAAAAAAAAAAAAAGCTGTACAACCAATTATTTACACAAATCCACAAAAAAAAAAAAAAAAAAAAAAAAAAAGCTGTACAACCAATTATTTAATCAAATCCTCAAAAAAAAAAAAAAAAAAAAAAAAAAAAAACATAATAAATGAAAGTACCAATTAACCCACCAGTCCCTACATTACCCTCGTCACTTATACCAGGGTTGGAAATATATACAGTATACAGACCAACGTTAGTAAATTGAGTAACATCAGCAGTAGACTAATACCAGATGTTTACATAGCAACACCAACATTAGTATTGCCGGTAATTACTATTATTATGATGTACAGTTGCCAAAAAAGGTACTGCGACAACTATTGATACAACATTAAATATATTAATGTCCATAGTTGTTTGTAGGGATTATAAGTATGTATTACAGAAGGATATGTATATTTCCTTATATTATACAAGCTTATAGTCCCTACAAATAGTTGTGGATATTACTAGGGTTAAATTCTATCAAGATTTTTCGTAATACCTTTTTTGGCAACTGTATATTGTGTGTCTCTCTTTCTATATACATCCCTGCTTCTTGGGGATGAATGTTAAGGGACCCTGTGATTGTGTATGGGACATGGAGGCTTCTGATTCCTCCTGACTGTGCCACCAAACAAGCTTCTTTAATGTAATAATAATAATAATAATAATAATAATAATAATAATAATAATAATAATAATAATAATAATAATAGTAATGATAATAATAATAATAATGATAATAATGATAATAATAATAATAATAATAATAATAATAATAATAATAATAATATTGATAATAATAATAATGATAATAATGATAATAATAATAATAATAATAATAATAATAATAATAATAATAAAAATGAATATGACTATACCTGACCTGACCTTCCTTACTCTTGGTCTTACGAAACTTTACTAACTTTATCTCTCCATTTCTCATTCCCACCACTCTCCCTCCCACTTACACCTCTCCCCTTTCGTATTCCCACTCTCCCTCCCACTTACAACTCTCCCCTTTCGTATTCCCACTCCCCTCCCACTTACACCTCTCCCCTTTCGTATTCCCACTCCCACTACTCTCCCTCCCACTCTCCCTCCCACTCCCACTCTCCCTCCCTCTCCCATTAGGTAGGAGACAGCTTTACCGCATCATTTTTGCCCGCTTCCCTTCCCGAGTTCCTCCTATTGTTATTTCAGGCCCGTGAGAATCAATACGAGGGGGAGGGGGAGAAGGGGGTGGGGAAGGAGGGGGAAGGAAGGTAGGAGGGAGAGAAGGGGGTAGAGGGAGGGATGGTAGAGTGGGAGCAGAGGTAGGAGGATGGGTGTGGGTGTGGAAGGAGGACGGGTGGGGTGGGAGAGGATATTTAGAAGAGAGAGAGGGGGTGGGGAGAAGGGAGGAGGTGGGGGAAATGGATAGTAGGAGGGAAGGGAGGAGGTGGAGGGGGGAAGGAAGGGCACAAACAACTTAGCGAACAGGACCGACTAATGCAATGACACACACACATACATACACACACAACTGCAAGATACGAGCATAGACACGTACAGACAAGCACAGATAACAACACACAGACACACACACAGACACTTACACCTTACACACACACTTACAGTCACACACACACACATACATGCAAGATACGAGCATGGACACGTACAGACAAGCACAGATAACAACACACAGACACACACACAGACACTTACACCTTACACTCACACACGCTTACACAAACACACTCACACACACACACACACTTACAGTCACACACACACACACACACACACACACACACACACACATACTTACACACACACACACACCGGGATAAAACACTAGGGTTGGCGTTGGTCAGTGTGTGCAGTAAATGGTGACTGGAGGTTGGGTGTGGTCATTATTCTCAAGTGGACTGCTGTGATCTGGTTAGGTGGAGGTCGAGGAAGGTGGAAGGTGGAAGGAGGAAGGTGGAAGGTAGAAGGAGATGGTGGGAGTGGTGGAAGGTGGAAGGAGGTGGTGGAGGGGGGAGTGGGGGATGGTGGAAGGAGATGGTTGGATGGGGAGGGGGTGAATGAGGAAGGTGGAAAGAGGAAGGTGGAAGGTGGAAGGAGATGGTTGGATGGGGAGGGGGTGAATGAGGTGGGTGGAGGTGGTGGAGGGGGGAAGGTGGAAGGAGATGGTTGGATGGGGAGGGGGTGAATGAGGTGGGTTTGGGTGGTTTAGGGGGGTGATTGAGGTGGGGGGGAGTATGGTGAATGTGATGGGTTGGAGTGCCATGATTCCTCCAAAGTATGCCAGGAAACAGAACCAGAATATAAAAAATAATGGTGTTTTGTTGGTTGGAATAGTTTGTAGGATTCAGTTGCTCCAGATTTACCAACACCAACTTCCTCCTTAATCATCTCTACCCAATCCCCATCTCACCCTCACCCTACCTCACCCTCACCCCCCCCCCCATCCCCCTCCCCATCCCATCCCCCCCTCACCCTCACTCCCCCCCCCCCCCCCCCCTCACCTGTTCTCATATCCTCCCCACTCAACCAACTTTGTCTTTCAAGTTTATCGTTTGCTTAAAGCATTTTATTTATTTTCTTTCAACTATTTTTTTTTTCCAACGACCAACCTCCTTACTCCCTCAAAGTTAAAATTAAGGCAAGGTGTCCTATTTTCTTTTCCAGTTGGGGACATTTTTGCTGCCTCCTTCCCTCATAACCTATAATGGAGAGAAGTCGAGAGAGAAGTTGTATCGCTTCCAGTAAGATTATTATATATTAGGGTTAGGATACACGAGGTTAGGTTATTTCACGTTTTCTTCTTCTTATGCTGTTGAGTTAGTTAAAGCTGAGATTATGTTGTTGGATTGAGTAGCGGGTGATTTGATTTGCTTTGGTTTAGTTTGATTACATAATTATAGTTAGATTATGCTTAGTTTGTCGAGCTTTTTTTTTATTGAGGTAAGTTAAGATTATTTGGTTAGGTTTTGGTTAATTAAGGTTCATTAAATTATGTTTATTTAGATAAATAAATTTAAATTCGCAATTATTTTTACTTACACATGACCTGAAAAATATATATATTACAAAATTATTAAATATAAAATACGCAAATAATTTCACTTATAAAACCTGAAAATAAAAATAAATAAAAAATGATCTTGCGTAAAATTAAATTCGCAATTAAATTTACTTACACATGACCTTGAAATTTCGCGTGGGTTTCCATTGGAGTACCAATTTGATTCCATGATAAAGTAAATAAACAGCGGATTAAAAAAAAAAAAATATATATATATATATACATTGGTTGGATATTTCATTCTAAAGTTGCTAACAGATGGAGGCGGTAATGAAGTTGGTAGATAGATATTTACTGAGGCAGAGTGAGACAGTAGATCGATGCTATCAACTTTTCATTCAACTCTCTCAACTTCCACACAAGAGGCATTAAACTCTTTACTAGTGATTACTTGGTGGTGGTGGTGATGTTGGATAGATGGTGATTGTGGTGGTGGTGGTGGTGGTGGTGATGTTGGATTGATGGTGATTGTGATGGTGGTGGTGGTGGTGGTGGTGGTGGTGGTGGTGATGTTGGATAGATGGTGATTGTGGTGGTGGTGGTGGTGATGGTGATGTTGGATTGATGGTGATTGTGATGGTGGTGGTGGTGGTGGTGGTAGTTGTGGGTAGTATTGTGGTAGTGGTTGTGGATTGTTGTTGGGTAATTGTGGTGGTAGTGGTTTTAAGATGGTAGTGTTGGGTATGGTAGCATCTTGTGTTGTGAATAATGTGGTTGTGGTAGTGGTAGTGGTGGTTTTAGAGATGGTAGTAGTAGCGTTTTGTGTAGTGAATATAGTGGTTGTGGTAGTGGTGGTAGTGGTGAGGTTGAATGGTACATGTTTTGGTTTGGAAGTGGTAGTTATTGCCTTGTTTCTCTCTTCATCTCGACCTCATTCTTTATTTTCATCTTTATCTCCTAACCAAACCTAACCTAACCTAACCTAACCTAACTTGAACTGACCTAATCTCACCTAACCTCTATCTTCATCTATATCACCTCCCTTAATTAACCTTATCTTCATCTTAGCAAACATAACATAAGATAACAAAAGATAACATAACATAACATAACATAACCTTATCTTCATCTTACCAAACCTAACCTAACCTAACCTAACCTAACGTAACCTAACTTAAAGCTTGTGTCCTCGTCTTTACCTCCTCTCTTCCGTCCACCTCCAGGCACAGTTCTTACTCTCTCTTCTTTGGCCTGGGGGAAATAATGTTATCTCACCTTTCTATGCCCTTCCTGCCTCCTTCCCTTTCTATGTCCTCCCTCCCTCCCTTCTCTTTCTATGCCCTTCCTGCCTCCCTTCCCTTTCTGTCCTCCCTCCCTTCCCTTTCTCTGTCCTTCCTTCCTCCCTTCCCTTTCCATGTCCTTCCTCCCTCCCTTCTCTTTCTGTCCTTCCTGCCTCCCTTCCCTTTCCATGTCCTCCCTGCCTCCCTTCTCTTTCTATGCCCTCCCTCCCTCCCTCCTCACCCCCTCCTCACTCAACTCCTTCTTTCCACTTCTCCTTTCTTCTCACTCTCCTCTCTTTTCCTCTCATCTTGCATCTCTCTCAGTTCTTCTCACTTCACTCCCCTCTTACTTTTTTCCTCTTATCTTCCCTCTTTCTCCTTTCTTCTCTCTCCCCTCTTCTCTTTTATTAGAAGGAAGTCTCATATGGATTATAACCTAATAAAAAAAAAATCTTTAGCCTCTGTGAGAAATGGTAGTACTGAGAATATAAATTATTTAAATATCATTATTTCGATTATCGCATGTTTGAAAAATCATATTGGTATTGGAATTGGTATTGGTATTTGCATTTAGATATTGGTACAGAAAATATAGATAATTTAAATATCTTTCTTTTGATTATCGTATGTTTGAAAAATCGTCTTATTGTTTTTTGTATAGTTATTGTTTTTGGTATTGGTATATTGGTACTAGAATTGGTAAAATTATCTTTCTAGAAAATAATGATAATCTGTGTGGAATATAGTCGTGCTGGAAATGATCTGAATGGGAAATCAGATGTCTTACTGTGAATGATCATAATGGTATAATCGTACAGGGAATCGTCTGTCTGTGTGTGTGTGTGTGTGTGTGTGTGTGTGTGTGTGTGTGTGTGTGTGTGTGTGTGTGTGTGTGTGTGTGTGTGTGTGTATATATATATGTGTGTGTGTGTGTGTGTGTGTGTGTGTGTACAGTTAATGTAAGTATGTGTGTGTGCTATTTGTATAAGTATATATGTATATATATATATATTACGAAAACAGTAAACAAATAGACAAATAAATCCCCCAACCCTGTCCCGTGTGTTGAAGGCTATAGAAAAGTCTGTCTGGGTTCGTATAGTTCTCTCCTTCCTTTTGCTTCCTCTCCCTCTCTCTCTCCCTCTCTCTCTCTGGTTACAAAGGGCATCTGAACCCTTCCTTTATACCAGTAAATTAAGAAGGGGTGCGGAAAAAAAGATGTTTACAGAGCTTATTTATTTTTGTCACTCAGGTTATTTCTCTCTATCTGTCTGTCTTTCTGTCTGTCTCTTTTTCATTCTCCCTATTTCTCCCTGTCTGTCTGTCTGTCTGTTTATTTGTTTGTCTCTTTCTTTCTCACTATCACTATTCTTCTCCCTCTGTCTCTCTCTCTCCCACTCTCACTCTCACTCTCTCTCACCTCCACAGGCACTTTACCCTCCTCTCTCCCTCTCATCTTTTTCCTGTCCTTCACTTTGATCTTTCTTCTCCCTCCTCCCCTTCCCTTACCCCCCCCTTACCCCCCTTCTCCTCCTACCTCTCTTTCCCCTCTTCCTCCTCCTACCCCTACCACCCCTCCTTCCCCCCTTCTCCTACCTCTCTTTCACCTCTTCCTCCTCCTACACCTCTTACCCACCCCCACCCCCACCTCCTCTAAGTACTCCCCCCTCCCCTCTCCCCCCCACCTCTTTCTCTGGCTCAAGGCACCTGTCACCCTTCTTCCTTCCTCATAACCCACCCATTCCCTCTCCTTATCTACGCTCCTTGATTCTCACTTGGGTTCTTTCATCTCGTATTTTATCACACATTTTTTTTTTTACCTCTTTTTAACGGACTCCTCCCCTGTGTATATAGTATTTTTTTTCTATACTGTATATATATATTTATTTATTTATTTATTTTGCCCTATTTCTTTTCTTTACCTTTTTTTTAACGCCCCCCCCCTGTGTATGTTTTTTTTTCTATACTGCATATATATATATATATATATATATATATATATATATATATATATATATATTTTCCATTGCCCTATTTCTGTGGTTTTTTTATTTATTTATTTTATTATATTTACTTCGCTCTTTCATTGAACATTTTATTTAGTCAGAAAATTAGAGGTTAGTGAGTCTTTTTAAACCTTGCCACTAAACGCTACAGATATAGAAGGATTTTATTTCGTGGCAGAGTCAGGAGGAATCATATGCCTCCTAAATTCTCACCCACAAACACAAGGGTCCATAATTTCTCTCTCTCTCTCTCTCTCTCTCTCTCTCTCTCTCTCTCTCTCTCTCTCTCTCTCTCTCTCTCTCTCTTTCTCTCTCTCTCTCTCTTTCTCTCTCTCTCTCTCTCTCTCTCTCTCTCTCTCTCTCTCTCTCTCTTTCTCTCTCTCTCTCTCTGTTTTTTTTTTTAAGGGAATAGTACAGTGTTGGCAAATCTGGAGCAACTGATTCCTCCAAACTATTCCATGCAACAAAACACCATTATTGTTGTTAATTTGGTCCTGTTTCCTGGTATAATGTGGAGGAATCAAGGCACTTTTATTCCTTCCTTCCTTTCTTATTTCCTTCATTCATTCTTTCTTACCTTCCTTCCTTCCTTTCTTCCTTCCTTCCTTCCTTCCTTTCTTCCTTCCTTCCTTCCTTCCTTCCTTCCTTCCTTCCTTCCTTCCTTCCTTCCTTCCTTTCTTCCTTCCTTTCTTCCTTCCTTCCTTCCTTCCAACATTCCCTTTCCCCGTCCTTTAAAATAACTCTTGTGAAGGCTTCGTCCTCATCTCGACCCCCTGACGTTTATTAAATCTCTGCCTTTCACCTGAGTTGCCCTGACAGCTCCTATCATGCCCTTTATTGAGCTACTCTACCCACTGCTCTCACTGCCTGCCTGCCTGCCTGCCTGTCCTTAATCCACCCTTGCCTACCCCTTCCATGGCCTGTCCAATTTCTCTACTGCCTTCGTGTTTGCCTGCTTGTTCTGTCTATTGATCTGCCTACCTTCCTGCCTGCCTGCCTTCCTACCTATCTATCTACCCATCTACCTACCTACTCAACTAACTACCTATTTACCTACCTACATATCTACCTACATACTTATCTATCTACATACTTATCTACCTACATACCTAACTAATTACCTACGTACCTAATTATCTACCCAATTACCTATCTACCTAACTATTTACCACAATCCATCCAATCTGTCTCCCTCCTCACCTCTCCAAATATCTCCCTCCTCATCCCCCTTCCCTCCCTCCCTCATCAACCCCTTTCCCTCCTTCCCTACCTTCCCACATGCCTCCCACCTCAACCCCCTTCCCTCTCTCCTCAGCCCCCTACCCTCTCCCCTTCCCTTCTCTTCATTCATTCATCCATGTCCACTCACACTCCTCTTCCTTCAGCTGATCTCCTTCAAACAACCCTCTCCTGTGCTGTGTTGTGCTGGCAAGGGTCGAGGCACCGAGTATAATCCCTCGTCCAACTCCTCCTCCACTTGCATCGGCTACAATTATTGTTAGTGGGATTCGGGAAGTGTGTGTGTCTCTGTTGCTGCCGCTGCCGTTGTCCAGATTCAATATACCCTGGTGATAGTCGGTCCTCAGATTATTCCTGCCTTCACTTCCAAATTGCCTTACCATTTAGTTTATACGGTATTTATATCAATTTATATATCATCTATTTTTTTTTTTTCGTTCCTGATTTCGTTGTAATTATTTCCCTAGATATGTAATTATTTTTTTCGTTGTAATTATTTCCCTAGATATGTAATTATTTTTTTCGTTGTAATTATTTCCCTAGATATAATTATGTTTTCGTTGTAATTATTTCCAATAGAGGAGGTGCGCTTTTTAGACAGGCATATCATTTTTATTTGATGGAATGGTTGGAGTTTTATTACCCCTTTTGAACTCGTGGAAATATAATGTGTGTATGAATTTATATTTGATGTATGTATGTATGTATTGTGCAGCAGCGGTTGATGGGTGCTCTGCTAAATACATACACGCATTGTATAACATGTATTTAGCTTGAAAGGCGAATAAATCATAGTTGACATTGTTCGTCTACTGAAATTTATTAATCTTTTAAATGACATATATTCGTGATTAAAATATATTCCGGATTATTATGCACATTGTCAATACTCGTTGTTAATTCACATATATACATACATGTACTTTACTATTGGCAACAGGAATTTGTAAACACACTATTATTCTCGAGAGCTTACAACATCCTCCTCTCCTATCCTCTCCTCCTCCTCTTCCTCTCCCTCTCCTCTCTTCTCCTCTCCTCTCCTTCTCCTCCTCCTCCTCTTCCTCCTCCTCCTCTTTACCGTCTTCTACCACTCTCCTACCCTCTCACCTTTTACTCTCCCTCCTCTCTTTCCCTTTCCCTCCCTCCCTCCCCTCTCACCCTCACTTCCCCCTTCTCCAGCCACACCCATTACCAACACCTCATAACTTTTTCAACCCTCGATTCCAGTGTGAGGCTTTGAGTGTGTGTGTGTGTGTGTGTGTGTGTGTGTGTGTGTGTGTGTGTGTGTGTGTGTGTGTGTGTGTGTGTGTGTGAGGGAGAGAGAGAGAGAGAGAGAGAGAGGGAGGGAGAGAGTGTGTGTGTGTGTGAGAGAGAGAGAGAGAAAAAAAAAAGTATTTGACTGTGTGTGTGTGTGTTTTTTTTTTTTTTTGGTGTGTGTGTGTGTGTGTGTGTGTGTGTGTGTGTGTGTGTGTGTGTGTGTGTGTGTGTGTGTACATGACCCTACTATTTCTAAACTACTTGTGCCACATGCAGTTTGATCTGGAGTCGTAATTAATTAGTTTTAGCTCGGGTTCTGATATTAGTTAATGTAGTCAGAAAATTGGAGGTTAGTGAGTCCTTCAAAGATTGCCACGAAACACCACCTATATGGAAGGAGCTTGTATCATGGCATAACGAGAAAGCATCAGAAGCCTCCAATTCTCGTACAAGATCACAGGGGGGTCCCTTGATTAATCACACCTCGTAATACAATATTATAGCTAAACGAAAATGATTATAAAACCCCACAACATCAGTTTACACACTGTACTTACCGACACACACACACACACACACACAACAACAACAACAACACACACACACACACACACACACACACACACACACACACACACACACTTAAAAACACACACACACACACACACAACAACAACAACAACACACACCCCTCTTACAGTACATTTCGTTCCCTTCCTCAGCAAAAACAAAACTCACCAACCAACCAACCAACCAACCAACCATTCGAGTAAACTGGAGGTTGCTACAACACGAAAAAAACCCTGGACACCCATTGCAAGATTAAGTATTGAAGGGCTGCCGAGTGCTCACGGAAATGTATGTGTTCACTCGTCCACCCTCACACCATATTTAGTTTCCTCTGATTGTGTGTCACCATTTCTTTTACCTCTCTCTCTCTCTCACTCTCGCTTTGTCTCTGTCTGTCTCTATCTCTGTCTCTCTCTCTCTCTTTCTCTCTGCTTCTCTCTCTCTCTCTCTCTGTTTGGCTATGTCCTTCTCTGTCTCTTTCTGTCTCTCTGTCTGCTTGTATCTGTTTCTGTCTTACTGTCTCTGTGTTAAAGTCATTCCATTCTCTGTCTCTTTTTCTCTGTCTTTAGCCGTGTGTGATTCTGTTTCTTTCTGTCTCCGTTTGTCTGTTTGTGTTCGTGTGTGTCTATGGCCATTTGTATCTTTATCTGTCTGTGTGTTCTGTCTCTGTCTATCTGTGTGTGGTGGCCCATGTCTGTCTCTGTGTAACTATCTCTCTTTTTCTACATCTATATCTGCCCTTATACCAGTGTGTCTTTGTCTCTTAATCTCTTTCCCTGTCAAACTCTATCTCATCCCTGTTTCTGTCTCTCTCAGTATCTCTCTCTATCTCTGACCATTTTCATTTCTATTGCCTTGGATATGTGTGGACGTGTAGCTTGTATTTCTGTACCTGTGACGAGAGTTTTTAATAAGTATAGCAAGTGTCTGTGTGAATATACGTACGTGTGTATTTTTTTTAAAGTCCCCCTCAAGCCTGTCCCCTATTCCCACCCCCCCTTAAATGTGTGTGTGTGTTTATTGGAAGTTAGTAGTTGTGTTTTGGTTAATAGTTATAGAAAAATATACAGGTCACCATTAGAGAAAAGAGGTCAAATGTTTACCAAAGTCGCCCCTATGTGGAAAAATACTTTTGTCCATAATGGAACATCCCCTACTGAATCTAACATGAGTCTAATGTAATGGAAGAAGTGGGTGGAATGGAAGAAGAGGAGGTGGTTGGAGGAGGTGGGAAAGAGGAGGAGGAGGAGGAGGAGGAGGAGGGGGAAAGAGGATGAGGAGTGAGTTGAGGAGGAGGAGGAGGAATAGAAAGAATAGGAGGAATAGGAGGAGGAGTAGGAGGAAAAGGAATAGAAAGAATAGGAGTAATAGGAGGAGTAGAAGGAGGAGTAGTAGGAGGAAAAGGAATAGAAAGAATAGGAGGAGTAGAAGGAGTAGAAGGAGGAGTAGGAGGAGGAGTAGGAGGAGGAAAAGGAATAGAAAGAATAGAAGGAGTAGAAGGAGGAGTAGAAGGAGGAGTAGGAGGAGGAAAAGGAATAGAAAGAATAGGAGTAGAAGGAGGAGTAGAAGGAGGAGTTAGAGGTGAAACGACATCAGGGGAACGACGGGGGAAAAGTCTATGAAAACGAAATTAGACGACCTGTTTGAACGAGA
>JAWZYT010005985.1:0-56322 GCA_034508575.1 Petrolisthes manimaculis
GACACACACACATAATTTTGGCTTTATGTATATAGATGTAAGGCTATCAAGTATGACAATAGAATTTGACTTATATGTTTTCGTAATATGTATGTCTTTGTTGTCCTTTAAGTTTTTAATGGCAGTCTTAAAACACTTTGGTATATTTACCTGGAGTGAACCATGACACAACCTCTTGCAAGTTGTAAATAATTTATTACATTATTTTCGCATGTTTTTCCAGATTAAATAATCTTTGTTCACTGACACCATGTTCACTTTATTGTCCGCAAAAGCAAAGCTTATGCCAATTTTTGAGTCACAAGCGAAAAATGGAAAAATTACTTGAAAAAAGTGTATGGTCCAAAAGGAGCGATTCAAGTTTGTTTGAAAATCTTTAGTCCCATTCCCTTGCTAAAAATGAACAACGGCTCTTGTATTTGGCATAAACTGTATTAATAAGATCAAATAACACTATGAATTTAAATGATGGACTATATAAAATGGATAAATTTCTGCTAAATATATTATTTAAAGTTGGAAAAATAAAGAAAACAAGAGAGTTGTGTGATGCTGTAAGGGATGTTGTGACCTGAACTCACCTCACCTGAACTCACCTCACCTGACTTGACCTCACCTGACTTGACCTCACTTATACCCTCTGGTAGTTCTTCTACTGGGTAGGGCCAACCCGTACTCTCATACATATTGCCACCCCCACTAGGTATAAGATTAATTTACTATTTTGTATTCTTATATTATATTTGTTAGTTTTGTGTAAGTGTAGTTCATATGTTCTTCATAATAATGTGTATGTATTGTTACTGGGGAATTATTTTGAGATGAAACAAATGGGCTTGGGTGGACATATAGTGATAATTGGTAACTATGTAGGGGTCCAGGGTGGGATATAAATACACTGCCTTCACTCATTCCTCTGTATTACCCTGAAGTCTGAAGATGTCTTGATAAATAGACGAAAGCTTGATACTCCGTTTTTCATTTTCCTTGCGAGTTATTCTGCAAATATATATATATTCCTCCCTTATACTACACCATTGCTCCATATCATTACGCCTTCTAATCCTCCTTACTCCCCTAGAATATATACTAATTTCCCTCCTCAGTAGCCATAACCCTTCCCAACACACCCCTGCCTCCTACATTCCTCCTACGAACATACCCAAATCCCTTCTTACCACACACCCTAACTTCACCCCTATACCTGTCATCTTAACCCAAACAGCCCTACTTCTCCCTTCCTCAACCAGGCCCCAAACAGCACCTCATAGAGTGATGTGATCCTGAGGTTGTAGAGGATGGGTATGATGACGGAGTGAAGGAAAATGGTAGCCACGATGGCGCCCAAGAGGCACGTACTCAGCTGGGTGCCAAAGTAATACACCTCCGTTGCGTTCCCTGGTGGTTGGAGGTCATGTTAGACTCAAATGGAAGAAATGTGGTGAGGCAAGTCTAGTCAACGTACAGAACACAGGTCAGGTTAACATATCATAGACAAATTGGGTCGGACCAGATCAGATTATGAAATGTTAGTATATTACAAGCTTCTAAAATTAAGATAACACAACTCTAATAATTTCGCACATTTGTTGTTATTGTTGCTATTCTCTCGAGATAGATGGTCTCTACCCCACAGTCAGTAAAAAAACGAAAATCCAACTGCGGCCTGACCCTATATGCTCTGAAAGCAAATCCCAGGGAGATGGGAGTAGTGCTCACAGGACTAGGGAGTCTGGGGACCTCCGATATCCTTGAAAATTGTGGTGAAGGCCTTTAATCCCACAGCCAGTATTGTGGGCCCATGTTTACGTTACCACAGATGCTACAACCAAAAACACTCATAGAGAGACTTATCATATCGATTATGCATTGGCTGCGTAAAATGACTGACCCAGGATGGAAATGGCTGAGACGACGCCCCCCAACAGGGACAGGGCCACTGGAAAGGGCGACATGTTCCTACCGCCAACCAGGTACTCCTGAGTGGAGCTGGCACCGCCTCTGAAACTGCTGTACACACCAATCCCCACCGACGCCACCAGCATGATTCCAAACACAGCTGAGTCCGTTTTCCCGAAGTGTCCCTCCATCCCACTTCCTTCGTCTGTGCCATCATCTTCCCCCATCTTCTAAGAGTTTTCACTTGACAGAAGTCACTAAATTCTTCAGAAGTCAGATGACTTTAAACAGACCTGTGAAGTATTGGATAATTAGTAATGTAGTAAATGGGGTTGACTAGCATTTGGAAGAATAATTACCTTGTATATTTTGTCTATCCCTACACTGATATATTTTCACACCAATAATCTAAACAACAGGTCCTCTATATATTTGTTAATTTGGTCCTGGTTCCTGGCGTACTATGCAGTTATCAAGGTGCTTTATTCTATGAAAAGAATTCTATCCCATAAATAACATTCTATTTATTTACAATGGTGATACACTTATCCAGTATGATGACATCAGAGATGAATGCAGGCCAACGACATAATTTTCTGACACTTCATCATCGAAACTTACAGTAAATGTATTCAGGAATTCTTGCAGAGATGTGAACAGAAGTGTCATCTCCCATTGAAAGCTTTGATGTCTTGGAATATGAGTATATTTTCTCCGCTGACACTGTTTACTGTCAGGTTTGAAGGTGTTAAGATCTCTAGGTATATTGGTCCCTACTAATTACTCTCAACTGATAAATAAAGGATAAATACCTGCATCATTTGTCACACAACTGTGAAAAGCCATTATCCTTAGCAGACAAAATCTTCCGCCCTTAATCTAGCTCTTATGATGATCCGCAGACTGAACACGCAGTCAACACGGCGGTAGAACTCGGCAACTTTTGTTTGCTGACCGAGTTCTGGTGGGGGACAATCGGGGAGGAAAGCGGACCAGTGAGTTGGTGGTGATTTTTTCTCTTCTGTCACTCTAATCACATTAGCCCGTATGTATGGATCCGACATCCGTCAATGACGTCACGAACTGTACGGAGGAGATTAGTTCCATCCCGCACCACGGAGCCGTTTGTTTGGGCAGTATCATATATCCAAAGATACTTAATTAATTACTAGGGGACCGCCCGGTTTACATGTTGAATTTCCCGTTATCCACCGTAAATATGTGTTTGTCATAAATCTCTTCCTTCAATATTTATTCCTCTCAAAGCTCAGTGTTGAAAATCACATATAAATCGGTCAAATTTTGTCTTATCTCTGAGCCATGCGCTCGATGGGCTGTGGGAGGAGTCAACATCATACCCAAATGTGCCCATAACATCACATAGAATTTGAATTTGTGGGTCCCTCACTGGCTGCGTAGCCTCAGCCAGGGTCAGCCTGGCTTTAGTTGCCAGATGTCAGCCGGACGAGAGTGGGTGCATACGCTGTCATCACTACACTTATTGGCCTCCACTTTCGCTTTGTCACTGCTCATCCTGCACCTGCAACCTTTCAAAATACCAAAAAGAAAGTAGACAATATTACAGAAGGTTGCTCTAGCCAAACAAATACGACAAAGTATTGAATAAACTTGTAACCGCTGTCATCCCCACCCTGACCGCTACCACCTCTAGGCCAACCCTGACACGCAGCACGCACCCTCCTCTCGCCTACCATCACCACTACCCTCCACTGTTTCCACTTCTCACCAGCCACAGCCCTCTACGTCAACTGCTACTGCTCAGGAGACCTCCGTAGAAACAACAGGGACTGCCTACGATGTCGTCAGATAATACTTGTAGTGCTGAAAGCAGTACGACAAGTGTTTTGGCGCCCCTTTGGTCCATTTTACTTTTATCTCTGTAATTTCGTTCCACCTGTTCTCTAATTGCTTGCTCACCTTTTTTTCTATCACTTCTTTCTTCCCCCTACTGGGTATTACAGCCTCAAGGTGATTTTTTGTTTACCTCAAGACCGTTGTTTGGAATAGGGTGGTGTGGGAGAGACGTGACCAAAAAAAAAGACATTGGTTTCACGATGATCATTCACATAACAATCGAAAGTGCAGAAATGGTTACATAACAGCCTTTGAGTTGCGGCTTATTTTCATTTGGTCTTCTCTAACGTGCAGAGTGCAATCTCAAACTTTGCAGGCGTTTTTCTCGAAATGATGGTCGACGAATTTTGAGATCTATAGGCTCTGTTATTATAGACCGTAGAAGGATAGCATGTATATCCTTCAAAAGCTCGTAGAAAGTTCTATAAATGTGCCGCGGTGATTTTACAAAATCCTTCTCGTTTTCGTACGGTTATTTTTTAAAATCGGAAAAATAAAATAAAATAGTTTGTATAACTTTCTATTCTTCTAAGATGTCTATCAGGAAAGATATCAAAATTTGCCACGTACAAGTTCGGATGTACTTTCTGTGAGTTGATTCAATTTCACAGGAAGATGATTCAATTGGAATTATAGAAGATAAAATTTTAGTAATGATATGATTTAAGCCTTAAAAAAATCGTAACTTTAAAACCAGAAGACCGATTTTCAATTGTGAAGTACAGCTCCGGACAAAAGTTTCTCGACTAGGTTGGCAGTATTTGGCATCTTTTAATCTCACGCAGCGTTGTCAACGTTGGCCGAGATATTAACTCCGAAACACAAGTAGTGAGCTTTCTGGTCGTATTGGCCTTTACTGTCTTCTGCTACAAAGTTGAAATTAGTGTGACTCTCTATATACAGACTGCGGCTGTCCCAGTGTCCCTGCCTCGTGAACTTTCTGCATCACTATAAACCTCTATTGGTCTTCAGGATTGCCAACATGTTTGGGAGGGAATATTTCCACCTCATTTTTCAATACTCTTACCAGTATAGTGATTTTCAACCAACTCATAATCATCTTCGATTATCAAAATAAATGTGGGCTAACGAGACTAGAGTTATCGTCAGTTGACAAGCCTGCAGGTGTCAGGCTGCATCAACCTGGCATATCCTCACAAGTATTATCTGCTTAATTAATTTAAAATATTTTTGCTACAAAGACTCAAATGAAATACCAAGGGATTCATTATAAATCACCAAACATATAAACTTTTATCATATTCCATACAATAGGCTAATATTAGAAGTATTCATACTATTGCAAGGCTACTATCAAGTGAATTATGGCAGCCTTTATATTTGATACTATCTTAATTAATAAAGTGTTATTAGATAAATACAGTGGATATGGCAGTGTGTGTTATATTGCCACATGCAATATGAAGGTAGGTTATTCATGAATAGCCATCTGGTTATTTATTTGTATGCAGTTATTTTGTAAATATTTTACAAAGTTTAGTGTTTGATGATAACCATTGAAAACAATACGAATAAAGTATACAACAATGTTACCTCGGTTGTTTTTGTATTAAGGCTACATTATAATATAAAAGTTCATCTAACCTTTCATGATTGATTTTCGTACTTATAATAATGATTCAACTCATCTCTCACCTCCTCAAAACCCATTTCCTACCTCTTGTGTACAGGAACCCCCCTACCTTCCTAAAATCTCTCTTACCTCCCTCAACCCCGCCCCCCCCCCCCCTCCCCCCCTCTATGCCTCTCCCTTCCACAGTGAATGCTTCGACCAGAAAGCTCACTACTTGTGTTACGGAGTTAATATCTCGGCCAACGTTGACAACGCTGCGTGTGATTAAAAGATGCCAAATGCTGCCAACCTAGTCGAGAAACTTTTGTCCGGAGCTGTACGTATCATTATCTCTTATAATCCCCTATAAATGTGCCAAAATTAATTGGAATCGGACGAACTTCACAGACACGTTCTAGAGTAAAATCCGGGCTGTCCCCTTATTAAGTGCCCATGCTGATAAGCATTTCGTGCTGGTCGGGAAAAGACATTCTAGAAATAAGAGGCAAAAGTTAAGTGAAGAATAGTTACTAGGAAAATATATTCCAAGACTATTAAGTCCTTCTTAATTAACTTCGGGCTAGAGTTATCAAATCTCTATTATACTCATGTACTATGGCATAATACACATATATGTTAATTATTCATGCCAAACATGTACAGTCTCCTCCACTCCCGCTTTCACCAGCTCAGCGTTGCTATCATATACACCCGGCATCGTGTGAGTTACCAGTTTCGACTCTCGCATATGAAACACCTGCCATCAACCCTTACTCTTACTGGCAGGTGGTTCGGATGTGAGAGTCGGAACTGGAAGCTCACACGATGCCGGGTGTATACGATGGCAACGCTGAACTGGTGAAAGCGGGAGTGGAGGAGACTGTACAGTCTGTTACAGTTCTGACTGGGCCACCCAGTATCGAGAGATCGTAGATGTGGCAGCAGTGTGTGTGTGTGTGTGCTCGAAAATTATACGGATCGTCAACACTCTCCCTCTGTAGTGAACATGACTCTGCCTCAAAGTTCATTCCAAACATGGCGCTGTGTAGTTGTGGAAGGAATGTGAACTGCAGGGTTGAAGTTTCAGGAAACAGCTATGCTCGTACCAATGAGTCCTGAGGTCTCAGGCAGAGTGGTTGAGGCATGCTATTATGGAAATTTAGAACCTATATTACACATTGAGTAGGTGAAGCTAAGGTAAAGTTGTTCGTAGCCTGAACAGGTAATATTTCTTCTTAATGGTTATCATGTTTGGCATGCAACATTGCTCAGCCATTCTGACAGAGCTCACGTCTCGTTGCCACGATTGTTATCTTGTTTTTCTATCAACAAAGATCGGCCAGATAGGTTGTTTTCTTTGTCCATCATATTTTTGTAAGCATAATTTGAGATCACCTTTCATTTCGTATTTTATTTGTAAGTCAAGTTACAATGTATTTCATGCATAATAAAATTCCTTCATTGCTAAATACTTTCTCTCTTGTAATAATTGTTTTAAAGTCAACTGTAATACTCTCTCTCTCTCTCTCTCTCTCTCTCTCTCTCTCTCTCTCTCTCTCTCTCTCTCTCTCTCTCTCTCTTAAATAAACACCATCCTATCTTATTCTATCTTTATACTAATGAAATTGAACAGAGAGTGAGGATCAATTCCACAGTTGTTCGTTGTGATTTTTTAGCGCCCAAACGAAAGAAACTAAACTGTGTAAATGACTCATGTCTGATTAATTTAATGGAAGCATCTGATGAATAAAGTATGCAGCTATTGTAATAATACAAATGCTCAATTGATAGTTTTGGTGAATAGGAATAATCAGCTTTTGGGAAATAACGAAGCCTTACAAGTGTGTTTGGGGAGGACTCTGACAAAATGACTGTGGAATCAGTTCTGGCTCCCTGACATTGTACGTTAATAAACAAATTAGTAGTGTCGAAATAAGTGATCGTTTTGCCAGTTATAATCAACTCGCATTGATTGTTAACTGGGTTTTGTTTGTTTTGAACCCACAGGTGAACGGGGAAGAGGGATCACTCCTAACGACCGGATAGTGGTCCTTCTGAGTGTGCAGCGTGTTTTAAGATGTGATCTCGGGCACGGACGCGAATATTTCATATTTCTTTATAATGCAAGTAAATTTAGGTTTTTATCATTATAAGGAGTCGTTACTCTGAAACGCTCATCAAATACTGACTGATAAACTCTATTACTACCTAAAATAATGACCCTACGTATCCGTCTGGTCAACCGGTGCCTTCCAGTGAACTTCACCTTGCCCACCGAGGCTACTTTCTGAGACTTCACCCTTCTCTTCTCCACAGCCACACACCGTTATCTCTAGAATAAATCAATCATTATGTGAACGATGTGCAAATTTGGTAAAACACCTACTATTATGCACACACCATTTTTCACTACAAAAGGTTTATTAGCAAAAATCGGGGTAATCTATTAGGAGGTTAAACACACGTTTGGTCGCTAGGAGTGATCCCTCTTCCCCATTCAGGTGTGGAATATAAACAAACATAACCCAGTTAACTTAACAATCAATGCCAGTTAATTATCATTGGCAAATTGATTGATTGATTGATTGATTTTTGGCGCTGCAACATCGAGATCATATAGCGCCAGAAGGTGATAGAAGAGATGGGACAGCAAGCAGGAAGGAGATAGAAAGAAAAGAGAGAGAGAGTTGAATAACTGAATAAAAAAATGAAAAGTGAAGAAGTTATGAGGAGGTGAAGAAGAATCTATCATTGGCAAAAAGATCACATATTTCGACACTTATTTGTTTAACGTAGAATGTGAGGGAGTCAGGGCTGGTCCCACATAGTCATTTTGTTTGTCAGATTCCTCCCCAAACACACTCGTAAGCCTTCGTTATTTCCCAAAAGCTGAGTATACCTATTCACCAAAACTATCAAGCACTAGTATTATTACAATATATGTAAACTTTACTCATAATATTAATACAATAAATCAGTCAAAAGTCATTAACACAGTTTAGATTTTTTCGTTTGGGCGCTAACAAACTACAACGTACAGCTGGAATATTATTGGTCCTAAATCTCCATACGATTTCATATATAGAGACTGGATAAGATAAGATAGTGTTCATATGAGAGAGAGAGAGAGAGATAGAGAAAGATTACAATAGACTTTAACGTTTATATTACGAGAGAGAGAGAGAGAGAGAGAGAGAGAGAGAGAGAGAGAGAGAGAGAGAGAGAGAGAGAGAGTATTTAGTAATGAAGGCTTTTACTATGCATGTAATACACTGTAACGTGGCTTACAAATAAAATACAAAACAGAGGTGAACATCAAATAATGTTACCAAAATATGATGGCCAAAGCAAACAACCTATCTGCTCGATCTTAGTTGGTAGAAAAACATGAAAACAATGCAATGTTACATCCTAAACATGAAATCCATTTAGAAAAAATATTCACTTTACCTTAGCTTCACCTACTCAATGTGTAATATAGGTTCTAAATTTCCATAATGGCATTCCTCAACCACTCTGCCTATGAGCTCACGACTCATTGGTACGAGCATAGCTGTTTCCTGAAAGTTAAACCCTGCAGTCCACATTCCTTCCACAACTACACAGCGCCATGTTTGGAATGAACTTTGCGGCAGAGTCATGTTCACTACAGAGGGAGAGTGTTGACGATCCGTATAATTTTCGAGCACACACACAAACACACACACACACACACACTTCTGCCACATCTACGATCTCTCGATACTGGGTGGCCCAGTCAGAACTGTAACAGACTGTACAGTCGGCGGCAAAAGTCCTGTCGCCTCATTTGCTTTACCGAGCCATGCGAAGTTCATAGACTCGAGATTATTAAGTGTATAAAACGTGTTATTTCTCGAATCCATGAACACTGTGCTTCTCAGTGAGGCAGGTGAGGCGACAGGACTTATGCCGCCGACTGTACAGTACTTTGGCATAAAACGTATTATCATACCTGATAACTATAGTTGGTGTTGATATAGCGGGGGAAAGGTTTAATGCACTGTCTGCTCCAATTTTCACATTGTTTTGTTTACAACTGGGCCGATGCGGTGGTGCCGTGCTTGCAGTACCCATGAACAATATTTTTATCCTCACATAAATTGACGTCTATTTAACAAATACAAGTTAATAATGATAATACTTGAATAAAGTTACACCTTCATTTGTGCACAAATACTTCAATTTCATATTTTCATGATATGATGAAAAGTCAACAACATTATACACGGACAACTCCGCCGCTGTGCTCTTAAAAGATGTCTTGAGTTCATCTTTGCTGGATCAGTTCCATTCAACGTCGACTTATGTAGTATGTATCTTCTTTAAAAATAACTTCCGTCAAAATGAAACTAGTCGAGAAGTTAGTTATCACGCTGACTTCGTAACCATATGCACTCTGTTCCAGTTTTAAAATTTACATCCTACTCACTAACAGATACTATTGTGATAAGACAGGGAGACTCTGATCTTTCTGTGAAAACAAATACAATTGGTTTCATGTGAATGTTTATAATGTTGTATGAACCGCTCACCTGCCGGAACCCGTATTACTGAATGTTATTATTTGCATGAATGTGTGTGTGTATGTGTTCAAATAAAGTGCAGTAAAGACACACATGTATGCACAACCTAGAACACACTCACATACAGACGTGCAGACATACATACACAAAACAGATTCGTATACACAGACTTACAAAACCACGTATACAATATTATACACAGAGACATCACTGTTACTCACTCAACAAATCCTTCTCGACTGGGTGAGAAAATTACACACACACACACACACACACACACACACACACACACACACACACACACACACACACACACACACTTGCATATTATTTTTAAATTATGGCTATGATAAACCTTTCCTCGATTTAGATTACGTTTAACTGTGATAAACATTATTGCATACACCTCTCATTACCTGCAAACTATTACCATTATCTGTAATTAGAAAGGATTCAGGTGTGGTGTGCAGGTGTGGTCTGCCATAAGTGACGCATCTTAAGTTATGTAATCATAAGAAGGTATAATATTATGTACACTCGCGCACCACAATCCTACGTTAATGCAGTATGCACTTCTCTAAACCCTGGTTCTTCAAACTACGGGTCCCGAATTCATCCAAACTCACAAAAATTTACATATGAATAAAATAGAATAATAATGTTCGTGACACTAAATAAATATGAAGTTCATACACGAATCCACCTAACATATTTTTATAATAGAATATTCATATATTTAAGTATCAATAAAACAAAATCATTGCACAAATATTAGCCTTCTTGAGAGAGAGAGAGAGAGAGAGAGAGAGAGAGAGAGAGATGAGGCAGTGGCCGCAGTATTTATAATTCTGTAAATAATTCTGGTTAAAATGCCTTTTAATCATAATTTTTGCATTTCATTTTCTGGCCTTGTATTTTCTTAGGTTGATAATTCTGGTCATTTGTAGCAGATTTTTCTGTATGGGTTGCGATAATGATGTCATATAAAAACTGGGTCACGACTGAAAAAGTTTGAAGAACCTTGCTTTAAACTACTGGTGATTCGATACTATTCATTCATTCCTCCTGACACACTGATCATTCGTTACCCTCCATATAGCCCCGCCCACATTTCTCTCCTCCTCTCCCACTAACATTCCCCCTCCCTCCACAGCAACTGTTGCCAGATCCGATGAGGCCCAAACCAAGACACAGATGGATATGGTGTGGTCCATTGATCTGTCCGGAGCTGTACACACAAATACGGAATATAAAATTATTGTACTGTACATTTTGTTCCTTTTATCACTCTTGCTAACTTCACAATATCACTTGAAAATAACACATTTCTTTCACTTGGCTCTATGACTCTTCTTATCACTTAGCAGTTTTGACTGACTCTTCTTCTTGACTAACTGACTTAATTTATTTATATATTTTTTTATTTCAATTATATTATTGTCTATCACTCCTTATGGGGTATTAAGGCATGAATGAAACTTTTCACAAGATAGTCAATAGTAGTAGTAGTAGTTGTAGAAGTAGTAGTAGTAGTTGTAGAAGTAGTTGTAGTTATAGCTGTTGTGGTTGCATTATTGGTGGTTCTGGATCACCTTCGTTGTTGTTGATGTTGTTGTTGTTGTGGAGGCGGCGAATGATGATTTCCTTAAAGGAGGCTCGAACCGCCTCCATTTCTTCCGGAACTGGCAGACATCGGGGTCCCGGTGAAACGTTTTTTTTAATTAATTGCGGCGTAGCGTCAATCAACAGGCATGCAACCATACATACAGGTAGGCAGAACCCATGAATATAAAATTATTGAAGCCACACACACACACACACACATCATGAAAACATAACAGAATGAAGCATAAGCATTCAGACAAATATTTACATTATGACCTATTAGAAGCTCCTCCAAAGCATGATGGTTCAGCAGGTGTCGACAAATCACATCAAGTGGCAGGCCCCGGGGCAGCAAGTGTCGGACAGTGGGGCAGGCCAGGCAATAGTGCTCTATGGTGTTAGCACGAGGCGCTCGACACAAGCAACACTCAGTGAAGGGAGGCTCACCCTGCATCCCAGCAACCTGCCATGGTGGCCGGTAGGCAAGCATCAACCGAGCAGACACTACATTGTGCCTCCGAACCATGAGGCCTCGACGACGGTAGGAATATTTGTGGTGGCAAACAGACTCGTAATGAGTGATGGAGATACTGAAGGGCCTCTCTGCATCCCTGCGTCGCTGTACAGGAAGGAGAGCGGAGGAGCGGACTCGAGAGAGATAACATGTCAGGGAGAGAGGACGTCCAACACCAAAAGGAGGCAGATGGCAGGCTTCCATTGCGAGAGTGTCAACTGTACCATTGTGACATAAACCTACATGGGATGGTACCCATAAAAATTTGATAGTCAAGGTACGATGACGTAATAAGGCCAAAAACGAAAAAAAATGCTGAATAACAGAAGAGTGTATGGGCTGAACACTAGATAGGGAATGAAGCACAGGTTTAGAGTCACAACAAATGGCAGCATTCACTAGCCTCTGGCAAGCACAGTGGTAGAGTATGTGGCTGCAATTCTGCAGCCCAGCGTTCGATCCTTGCTCGGGACACGTTAAAAATGCCACTGATGCCAGAGGTTACCACCTCTGTGAGTAGGGGGTGGGGGGTTTGAGTCAGCTGTCTGAGGTCTTCCTGCTTACACAGCCATAGCCGAAGCTGACTCGGTCATGTGGGTGGAGAGGTCTCTGGGCCACGCATCACAATGATCATCCTTGTGATGTGTGCTATAATTGTGTTTCATACACACAGTGTGTGCTACACTCTGTCTCAGTGACTGCCACTCATTGGCACCTTTAATAACCTTTAATAACAAACAAGACTAACAGCATCCAGAATAGCATATAGTTCACACAATGTTGAGCTGGAGTGGCTGCAGAGACGACGGCCAACCCAGCCCCCTGGAGGTGACTCCATATCAGGTGAGTAAACGGCACAAACTGCTGTACCATCCATTTGCAATGAGCCATCAGTGTAGAGGCAGTATGGATCTGTGATGGACGACTTCACTGTTTCTATGTGTTTCAGAGCCAACTACCGCTATAGAGAAGGCAGTTAAGACTTGGAAGTAGGTGTAAAGCTCACATCAGGTGTTGGTAACATCCACGGAGGTGACCCTGGGGGGATGTCTGCAACCATTATATCTATATTAAGACTACGGAGCATAGAGGACACATACCTTATAAGAGTACGTCCAGCAGGCAGTATGGGAGGGACCAGGTAGTTTGGTCGAAGAGAAGTTCTGACTAACTGAGAGTAATGGGATGAAAGATGTGGGAAATGGAGGCACTTGACAGTAAAACAAGTAACATTACAATAAATTCTCTCCACTAATGGGGGAAGACGCAACTGACGCTGCATGTTCACTCTCTAAAAAAGTATCGGCATAACTGCCTAGCTGTTATAGAAAAACGAACCCAAACCTCAGGTGCAATATTTTCTTAGGGTTGGCATTCGTGGCAGTGAGTTGCTTTTTATTATTTTACTACCGGATATCCATGTTCCAATGGGCTACACTGTTTTGCATTAAGATTTAAGGTAGTCGAACAATAGGATATGTGACCACATGCTGTATGCATAGCCATGTTACGGTCCTATTTCAAAAGTTTAACATAATAACTACTGAATTGGCATCCTGAACTACAGGCTTACCAACACATTCCAAGTTTCCTCATGATGCATCAGAATGTTACGTTTGTTGCTGTCCTTTTGTCGTTAGAGTTAATGCCGATATTTTTTTTTAGAGAGTGTTCACTATCCTGGGCGACATTGGACAGCTGAGAATTATCCTCATTGCTCTAAATTCTGAAATATTTCTAAAACGTTTCAAAAATATCCCTGGGTAGTTGAATTAGAGCAGGGGAGAGGTAATCAACAACTGAACAGATAAAAGCAATATAGATGGTTCTGGCTACTGGGATGGAGATGCCTGAGGAGTTGTTAGAGAGCCATTGAAGTGGTGTAAGTGGGCGCTGGAGACGACCCAACAAGTCCTGAACAATAGGATGGTCTTGAGGTCTGGCAGGAACAATTGGCCAAATATTGACTGGTGCACCCAGGTAACGGTACTGGGAACACATGGGAATGACAGTCCCTCCAATGGTGAACACTGGCCGAGCTTGAGAAAGGCGGCAGGTGAATATTCTACTCTTATGTGGTGAGACAATAATACCACAGTGAGAGGAGGTCATAGAGAAGGAGTCAAGAAACCGCTGGAGATCCTTTGATGAGGTAGAATGAATACAGATATCATCAGCATAGCACATAATTGTAGTACCAGGAATATCAGGGAGAGAAGTGAGCAGGCGATGCATCAAAATATTAATTAACAATGGGCTGAGAACATCCCCTTGAGGCATACCAAGAAGAAAACTGCGCAAAGGACTGACCGCACCACTGAAAAATACACGGGAGGTCCTGTTACTGAGGTAGCCCCGAATCCACCTTAGTAGATTCCCCTTTATACCAAAGTCAACCAGTTGATCCAAAATGACGTCTCTATTAGCAACATCGAAGGCACTTCGAAGGTCAATGAAGGCCACCACACTGTCTCTGGAAAGGCGAGAGTATAGGTCGGCTATAGTCTTTCTATTTTGTACTGACCCGTGAGGAGTTGACCACGGTGGTGCCAAATCTAGAATCAAAGCTATCTATCTATATATAGCTCTGACGCCTCGTTCCCTCCGGGAACTCCCTCTAAGGGGGTGGCCACGGCAGAAGTGTCTCCAGTTTTCCCTGTTCCAACACTCCCTCCTTACTTGTTCAAACTCTCCTCTGCCCCTTACGTTTCTCTCCTTTACATACTCTTCCACTCTGTTCTGCCATCTAACTGGCGGTCTGCCTTTCACACCACGTCCCACAACTTCACTTCCATACACCTTCTTTACAAACTCCTCACCTTGCATTCTCTCTACATGTCCAAACCATCTGAATGTTTTACGCTTCACTCTCTCAACCACTCCACACTCAATACCAATTGCCTTCTCACTCATACCACATCTCTCGTATACACTCTCATTACTTTCTCCATCCTACCTAGACACCCCACAAGCTGCTCTCAAGTAGCTCATTTCCACAGCACCTATTCTCTCCCTAATTTCTCCTTCCATACTTCCATGTTTACACAGAACTGTGCCCAGGTACTTAAACTCCTTCAATTCCTCCATCCTCTCACCCCTCAGAGTTATCTCACCCTTAGTCCCAGTTGGTACTTTCACTCTGTACGGTGTAGCAAAGTCAATCACTTCAGTTCCTGCTCTCTCAAACACCATCACTTTACTTTTACCAACATTCACCTTCAGTTTCCATCATTTACACACAGATTGAAATTCATCTACCACTCTCTGTAACTCTCTTTCACTCTCAGCCATCAACACAGTGCACAGTGTTGATGGCTGAGAGTGAAAGGGAGTTACAGAGAATGGGGATGGCAAACCCCAAACAGTTAGCTAATCAGTAGTTTGACCAAATAACACGAGAGTGACTAATACTCAGAGAACATCACTCAAAACCCACTCCAAATCGTACCATATTCCAGGTTCTAACTACGTGAAAGATCTAAACACAGTGTAGCTAAAATCAACAACAATTTACTTAAATTAATTCACACGTACAAATAATTTCTATTCCTGAACATACACAGACCCAATAAACCCACAGTCCAATAACTGTATATAATTAACACATAAATGCACCAACAACATGAAAGGATAATAATAACACACAATCATTAATACAGGGGAAAAATACCAGATGGAAGCTCACTCTCTTAGGTATGGAACTGAACAGTTACATTACGTTAAAGTTAATTAAGCAATACTTCACTTAAATTGGATTAGCAGGAAATTACAATGCAATAATAATAATAATGAGGGAGAAAACAGATATTATAATACAGTACCTCAAGACTGGAGAAAAGTAATAATCACAACCACTATAGAATAATACATACAAATGCAGTAGGTTCCTTCCAGCCAGCCTCAAAGAAATATGTCTGTGCCCAACGAAAGCTCAACAGTGTCTGCCCGTCTAATCGGAGAGGAACGCTTGGCTAACTTCCTGGATGGCGCCAGCTAGACTGAGCGAAATATGTATCGTGAGAAAATAATGAATATTAATGGGACTTCGACCTAAACGGGAACAAAAATAAAAGAATCAGAGATGAAACATTCTGAGGAATATTCCCCCCCCCCCCTCCCTTAACTAGCAACAGCTCGTTAGATATATGGCCTGTCTCTCTCCACCGGAAATACAGGGTTATACAATGACATACTTATACTAATACTTATACTAAATCGCGAGACGCCTAACAAAATATATATATATATATATATATATATATATATATATATATATATATATATATATATATATATATATATATATATATATATATATATATTGAACAGCCATGGTGACCTAACACATCCCTGTCTCAGCCCTACCTTAATATTAAAACTCTCACTTAGATCACCCTTAACCCGCACACTTGATGTTTCCTCTGCATAAAAAGCCTCAATGCCTTTTAGCAAAGACCAACCGACACCATTATATTCTTAACACCTCTGACATAGCACTCCTATCCACCCTATCGTATGCCTTCTCCAAGTCCATGAAGGCAGCATACAACTTCCTACCTTTCCCAATCCCAATATATTTCTCCACTATTGATTTTAATGCAAATATTTGGTCCACACATCCTCTACCCTTTCTGAACCCTCCCTGCTCCTCACTAACTTCCTGTTATTCCCTGTTACTTCCATCAGTCTCTCAGTTAGAACCTTCCCATACACCTTCATTGGTACACTAAGAAGGTTTATTCCCCTATAGCTACCACACTCCTCCTTACTCCTCTTCCCCTTATACAAAGGTACAATTATAGCCCTCCTCCAATCCCCTGGTACCTCTCCTTGCCTCCAAGCCAATGTACAGCTCCGGACTGATCAATGGTCCACACTTCTTCCACCCTTGCCTTGGTGTGGGCCTCAACGGATATGGTATCACTGACAGGTGGAGGGGGGAGGGAAGAAATGTGGGCGGAGTTATATAGGGGGGGTAGCATTACCAATGTTGAGCCATCCAGAAATTTGAATCTCGAACCACTTGTGATCATGGATGTGAACCACTCACTTGAAGGTGGTAGGAGAGTAGGGGTTGGGTTGGAGAGAGAGGGGTAAAGCTTCACGAGTGATCGAGATGGAGAGAATTATTGGATCAAGTAGCTAAATGTTTTCTTCTGTAATCTAAATCCAACTCTGATGCTGCATTCCATGGGATATTCTTTATTATTTGAAATGAATCCAGATTTTACCTAATATAATTAACACGACACCAGTTTTTGATGACTAATATATCAAGCGATGCACCACCTACTCAGTGTTAAGTTACTTTTCAAGTAAATCCTTTATTTTTATCCTGTATCATTCATGACATTTTCTAAGAAACGTTTATTGTGTAACTGGTTACCAAAGGATAATAGTTATATAGTGTAAGATGTTAATTACCCAATAACTACTCCATCTGTTCTTCCTCACCCCGTCCTCCCTTATTCAATTCACTGTTTCCTCTCCCTCCATCCCAGCATTCCTTTACTCTCCATCTTACCACCACCACCATCATTCTGTGTGTTGCTGCATAATCTGTTAATGCGCAAACACGACCACAATAGAAATAAAAGTGATATTTGATATGCAAAAACAATCCGATATATATGACAAATATATTTATTACCGTTATTTATTTATCTGAGGTCAACATCTAGGCCAGCCATTCAGACGCCCAGTGTTAGTGAATCAATCACAACATTTAGAGGATATTGTGTCACAACTATTGTTATTACTAATTAAAATAGGGAAAAATTGAAATCAGACATTTATTGGTTATTGTTTACATGACTTTGTCAATTTGTGAAATCTCCATAAGTCCTCGTCACGAAGCATTCAAACCCATAATCCAACTGGGTCTGTAGGCACCACACTGTAATTATAATAACCACAATTATAATAACTGTTAACTTATTATAACCTGAAGTTTATACTTCGACCTCACGTTTGCATTAAGCATGTGTAATGTTTGTTTTGTTTTCTTATTATTATTATAAGCACCTATATATGTATTGCTTTAGACCCTTAGCCACGATGATATACAGTATATACACTATTTATATACACTTCTATGTAGATATTAAGGCTTGAAATACTGTAGATTACATATTTCATTTTATTACTCATCAATTTGTTGCTAGTATCGTGTTCAACCACCCTCCTTCTCAATGACAGCCTGCAGTCGCTCGGGCATTGAGGCACCATGCCTCCTCACTGTATAATATATATGGTTTTCCCCGAAAAATCTCCCACTGTGTTCTGGTGTGACGTAGCAAATCTGCTGTGGTTCTCTGTCGTTCTGGCTCCCACGTGTTAACGATAGAACCTCATACATTTTCTATAGGGTTCATATCGCAGTCTTAAATAGACAAATCTATCACCTGCAAATAATCATGAGCAGTAAACCATTTTTTAACTTTCCTCGCCATATGGATAGGGCATCGGTCGTGTATAGGACAGATAAGGGTGAGTAGTTGAAAAGAAATTAAAAACATTTAGAATATGTCCTTCATTATATTGCATTTGATCGATCTATTAAACAAAGACACTGTCTGTTGTTCACCCCAGTAGAGAGATAGTGATTATAATTTTTATCCTTTGGATATTAAGCAACAAATAACGGAGCCGAGACAATTAATTTTCTGTCTTCAGCTTTACCTGTATTCTTTTCACCCCTCATGCTGGCAGTCGCCCTCTTTATCACCTTTTCTCGCCGTAAAATAAATAAATTTCTTCCCATATTTTTCAAGTAACTGGCAACCTCACACAACCTCCCCTCCCCTGTCTTCTCTCTCTCTCTCTCTCTCTCTCTCTCTCTCTCTCTCTCTCTCTCTCTCTCTCTCTCTCTCTCATTCTTCCTTGCCTTCTGTAATATTCTTTATCTTATCTTACTCATAATTTTAACCCTCTCATTCGTTCTTTCAAAGTTTAATGACATAGGCCTTTTTCCCTTATCACCCATAGTCCTTCAAATTTATGCAAGGAAAAGGATATGATAATAGTTATATATATATATATATATATATATATATATATATATATATATATATATATATATATATATATATATATATATATATATATATATATATATATATATATATATATATATATATATATATATATATATATATATTTATATATATATATGACGGTGTGCAATCTTCTAACGTGTTTCCATTGTGACCTGGTGTGACTGATGCCCCGAGGTGGCTGATACCTCTGTGTTCATGGCAGGAACCCTAACCGCTGCGTATAGTGTCACGTGACACAAGTTTATCTTCTAACTACTTTATTTTGTGTTTAACTATATAGTTCACAGATTTGACAAATAATACTCATGTCAGTACGCCACCGTCTCAGTTGACGGAGAGGAACTATGTGATTCGGTACTTTCAGATTCATTCATTTCAACACTTGACACAATATGGAACTGTTGGTCTGTCCTGAGTAACAATGTTTACTGTCATCCATATAAAAGACAACTGAACCACTGTCGTTTCTCGTTGATGTATAAATATATTATGTATTTATGGTGTAGTAGTCATTATGGTTATATTCTTACCTCATCAATCCATGTCTGAGTTTCGGGAAGTGGGGGCAAGAGGTGGGAAGTTAAGAGGATGCTGTCTGCTAAATTGGAGCTCTATGCATCCTCCAAACTTTGCCACGAAACTGATCCCTCATAAGAAACACCAAGGTCGTCTGCTTTCTGGCATAGTCTGGAGTATTCATGGAACTTCAATTTTACAAGAAGATATAGTGTTCCCTTAAATGTATAGCCTACTGTGGTTAGAAATTACACCCGTAGTTTTAAAATATTTGAGGGCCCTTACTGGAGCTCTATGAACCCTCCAAACTACTCCAGGCAACAGATTCCCTATTCGAAACACTGAAGCGTTTTGTGGCCTGGATTATTTGGAGGGTTCATAGAGCTCCAGTAAGGGCCCTCAAATATTTTAAAACTATATACGGGTGTGAGTTCCCTTAACAAAATTACCTTTCGTCACACCAAGATTTACTCTATGTGGATAGATTATCTTTACGAAATCATATTTATCTTGTAATATAGACGATAAGGATATCTCTACCCAGGATCAAGAGAATACCCATTTATCAATTCAACTCATAACCTACCGAAATGTTCTGGAACGCAATAACGCTGACGTGCATATGTATAAAATTATTGTCAATAAGCTGGGTCTAGAATTATTACTGTTCATTAGTACTATCTTCAAGTAGAGAAAATTCATCTTTTCATCTCACTGGCTTGTGATAATCATCACCGTCGTCATCCCTGATATTTCCTTAAACTCTACGATATGACATCCAAGTCGACCGTGTTAAGACATAGCTGGTATTGTAATATGCATGAATATTGTAAGCTTATGTAATTTGAAATCCTGTGGGAGTAGCTTGTCCTATGTAGCCAACACCGTATGGAAAACATGTTGAAAGATTGCACACCGTCATATATAGTGTGGGCTGGTTACTCCATTGAAACAGTAGCATCCTTTGTTGCGCAATAAATGTTAATTTGTTTATATTGTTTTCATTATATTTGGTTATCAATATCATTCTGAGAACATAATTCTGTAGTTGAGCATAAAACATTCTTTTCAGTAGCATATAGAGAGATACATGAGAATTACGTTGACTACCAATACTGTCCTTGTGGTCCATATTGTGTCACATGTTCTGCACAGTAATGCTGGATGTAAGTAAAAGTAAGTTTATATATCTACATATATATTTTGATAACAAATGGCCATAATTCAGACTAGCAACATACTGGCAAATGGCAATACATGAAACCAATATTCCTTCTGATTTAAGAAGGCGAAATGCTGTGGGTGGGATTATGCAGACAAGAATGCGTATCTGCCAACACCTTTGTTCTACATAACTATTATCATATCCTTTCGCTTACATAAATTTGAAGGACTATGGGTGATAAGGGAAAAAGGCCTATGTCATTAAACTTTGAAAGAACGAATGAGAGGGTTAAAAATATGAGAAAGAAAAGATAAAGAATATTACAGAAGGCAAGGAAGGATGAGAGAGAGAGAGAGAGAGAGAGAGAGAGAGAGAGAGAGAGAGAAGACAGTGGAGAGGAGGTTGTGTGAGGTTGCCAGTTACTTGAAAGATATAGGTATTAAGTTTATTTTACGGCGAGAAAAGGTGATAAAGAGGGGGACTACCAGCATGAGGGGTGAAAAGAATACAGTTAAAGCTGAAGACAGAAAATTAATTGTCTCGGCTCCGTTATTTGTTGCTTAATATCCAAAGGATAATAATTATAATCAGTATCTCTACCGGGGTGAACAACAGACAGTGTCTTTGTTTAATAGATCGATCAAATGCAATATAATGAAGCACGTCATATTCTAAATGTTTTTCATTTCTTTTCAACTACTCACCCTTATCTGTCCTATACATGACCGATGCCTTATCCATATGGCGAGGAAAGTTCAAAAATGATTTACTGCTCATGATTATTTGCAGGTGATAGATTTGTGTAGTTAAGACTGCGATATGAACCCTATAGAAAATGTATGAGGTTCTATCGTTAACACGTGGGAGCCAGAACGACAGAGAACCACAGTAGATTTGCTACGTCACACCAGAACACAGTGGGAGATTTTTCGGGGAAAACCATATATATTATACAGTGAGGAGGCATGGTGCCTCAATGCCCGAGCGACTGCAGGCTGTCATTGAGAAGGAGGGTGGGTGAACACGATACTAGCAACAAATTGATGAGTAATGAAATGAAATATGTAATCTACAGTATTTCAAGCCTTAATATCTTCATAGAAGTGTATATAAATAGTGTATATACTGTATATCATCGTGGCTAAGGGTCTAAAGCAATACATATATAGGTGCTTATAATAATAATAAGAAAACAAAACAAACATTACACATGCTTAATGCAAACGTGAGGTTGAAGTATAAACTTCAGGTTATAATAAGTTAACAGTTATTATAATTGTGGTTATTATAATTACAGTGTGGTGCCTACAGACCCAGTTGGAATATGGGTTTGAATGTTTCGTGACGAGGACTTGTGGAGATTTCACAAATTGACAAAGTCATATAAACAATAACCAATAAATGTCTGATTTCAATTTTTCCCTATTTTAATTAGTAATAACAATAGTTGTGACACAATATCTTCTAAATGTTGTGATTGGTTCACTAACACTGGGCATCTGAATGGCTGGCCTAGATGTTGACCTCAGATAAATAAATAAAGGTAATAAATATATTCGTCATATATAACGGATTGTATTTGCATACCAGATATCACTATTATTTCTATTCTGGTCGTGTTTGCGTATTAACAGATTATGCAGCAACACACAGAATGATGGTAGTGGTGGTGGTAAGATGGAGAGTAAAGGAATGGTGGGATTGAGGGAGAGGAAACAGTGAATTGAATAAGGGAGGACGGGGTGAGGAAGAACAGATGGAGTAGTAATTGGGTAATTAACATCTTACACTATAACTATTATCCTTTGGTAACCAGTTACACAATAAACGTTTCTTAGAAAATGTCATGAATGATACAGGATAAAAATAAAGGATTTACTTGAAATGTAACTTAACACTGAGTAGGTGGTGCATCGCTTGATATATTAGTCATCAAAAACTGGTGTCGTGTTAATTATATTAGGTAAAATCTGGATTCATTTCAAATAATAAAGAATATCCCATGGAATACAGCATCAGAGTTGGATTTAGATTACAGAAGAAAACATTTAACTACTTGATCCAATAATTCTCTCCATCTCGATCACTGGTGAAGCTTTACCCCTCTCCCCAACCCAACCCCTACTCTCCTACCACCTTCAAGTGAGTGGTTCACATCCATGATCACAAGTGGTTCGGGATTCAAATTTCTGGATGGCTCAACATTGGTAACGCTACCCCCCCTATATAACTCCGCCCACATTTCTCCCCTCCCCCCTCCACCTGTCAGTGATACCATATCCGTTGAGGCCCACACCAAGGCAAGGGTGGAAGAAGTGTGGACCATTGATCAGTCCGGAGCTGTACATAAAATTATAAGCAACATCAACTCCACCACAACCTCCCCCCCCCCCAACACTTTAACATTTCAGCAGTTATCCCATCTACCCCCGGTGCCTTTCCCATCTTCAACTTTCCTATTGCTTTCCTAACCTCTTCCCTTCCTACATTCCCTACATTTCCTAACCTCTTCCATTCCTAGTTCTCCCTGTACATCCTGTCGTCTACCACCTGTCTCCATCACCATGCATGTCACCACCGCCTCCCCTCTCATCCCCCCATTCATCAGACCATCAAAATGTCTCTTCCACACTTCTCTCACTTCCTCACTTCTACTCACAGTAACTCCATCCTCTCTCTTCATTCTCACGCTACCAGACTTTCCTTCTCTTCTTGTTTTACCTCCTTCCAGAATAATTTCTTCTTCTCTTTAAACTTTTCACTCAGTTTCCTACCAAACTCCTTTTACTCTTACTCGCCATCCTCTTCACTTGTCTCTTACATACATTATAATCTCTCTTCTCTTCTATCTCTGTCTCACTTCTTCAGACACGTTCCTCGTATATACCTCTCTGTACTCACTATCATTCAATCTTCCACTTGCCACCTGCCGCTTGTTCTCCCCTTCCTCCCTGCTACAGTATTCCCACTTAACCCTGATCATCAACTTTACCATTATAGCAAAATGGTCCGAACACTGAACCATTCCTCTCACTCCCTATACATCCATCACATCCTTCCGTAGTCTCTCATCCACTGCTATGTAATCAATTAAACTCTTTTGTTCTCCTCTATCATACTTTCTCCTCCAAGTATACCGGTGGATCATCTTGTGCTGAAAGAAGGTGTTGACTAAGAACAACCCCCTTTCAGCACAGACGTCCACCAGATATTCACCATTCTCATTCACTCCTTCCACACCCCACTTACCAACAATACTTCCTACTTTCCCATTCATATAACCCATCATTACAATCTTCCTCTCACTCTCAGACTTCCTCAAACACCCATTCAGTTTCTCCCCAAAATCTCTCATTTTCTCTCTCCCCGCCTTATTCCTCTCATTCACAGGTGCATACGCACACACCCATGCATACTTAATCAAACCAATCTTTCATTCATGCCACTCTCGTCCCACACCATCCCTGTCCATCTATTCCCTTCCATACCCTCGGAGATACCAGCACTTTACACTTCTCATCCATTCCTGTCCACACTACACCTCCCTCCATTCCATCCCACATCACACTCTCTCCTACAGCCTCACATTCCTCCACTCCCCATCCTTTCATGTGTGTTTCTGTCACTCCCATTACATCCACTTCTCCATTCTTAAAATATTTAATTATTTCACGCCTCTTCATCCTTTCACCTATCCCATTCACATTTACTGCTACCACCCTCAAGCACCCCCGCCTTCGCCCTCCACCCACAGGGAAACCCGGAGACCCCCCACCCCCCCCCGCCCGCAGCCAATGCAGCGCTCATTCCCGGAGGGACACGGGCCGTCAGCATTAAAAACAAAAGGTCACACAGACAGTGCTTTCACTAATGATTCTAGGAATTTCCTTAAGAAATTCCTAAGATAGAACAATATTTCCTCAGACCATTTCCTTTGATGGAGCTTTATTTCCTCAAACTATTTTCTGTGAAAATATTTTATTTATGTAAAATTCATTGGCATATAATTATGAAAGGCATTCACACTGATGACATTTTTATTTAATAACCACAACAGAGTAAATAAAGATACAATTTTAGTATACATGAGTAACTGGAGATTATTTTGAACCACATATTTATACAAAAATATCACACACACTAAAATGCTTAATACAATGCTCTAATCAGTGTAATAGTATTGACAACAAACGAATTAAGAGCGAAATAAGAATGATGTCATAGTACAGAAGGGGTTAAAGAAATAAAACATCTCAGATTAGTGTGCAACAGCAAACTTTTCACGCAGAATATTTTGTCACTGTTCATCAGTTGCATTGCTTTCAATGTGTTCAAGTACCCTTCTAAGATTATCGTTCCATGGCAACTGGTGTGAAGATATTCCATCTTTCCTCAGGGCATTTTTAACATGAAATAAACTTACAAGACTGGTGGTCTTAAATGAGTTTCTTGTTTCAGTCTTGATTAGTTTAAACTGGCTAAAAATGAGCTCAACAGCAGCATTTGAGTGAGGTAGTGCCAGGGCACAACCAACTATCTTACACAGGGTAGGAAATTTGGGTTGACCAGTGCCATGCCCCTTCTTCAGACTTAGTTGCTTTTAGCTCCGGCCTAGGCCGAGAGCTCTAGGTCTTATCGTAATTATTGTTCTTCTTCTTCTTGGGGCGACCATTTCTTAAAAGGGGTTCAACTGACTCACTGACTCACTCACTCTCTTCCTCCCATCCATTTTCTTTTACCGACATTGAATCATTTATTATTATTATTATCATTTTTTTCTTCTTCTTGGGGTGACCACTTCTTAAAAGGGGTTCAACCAATATTTAAGAGATTCACCCGAGAGGGGGTTCAACCGAGAGGGGCTTCAACCGAGGGGTTCTCCCTCAATAAAAAGGGTTCATTTTCAAAATTTCAATATAACCATATGAATACGAAAATCCAGATAAAACATAATTTATATTTTTGAGAATTTTACATATGGATATTTTATTATTTCACTTGAATCATTAAGAGCCGGAGCTTTTGAAGGATTTTCCTTCATGTTCTTGTTTCCAAACCTGAGCAGCATCCTGTTCCTCCTCAAAACGGCCATCCAATGCTACCTGCCTCCATTCAAGATCAGATGACTTTCGGTCACACATTTCCTTTAGGAAAGGAAAAGCCTGAAACACTTCTCTGAGACTGTTTAGTTTCATACTCAATGCATTTGCTGGGATAAAAAAGACAAAAGATTGTACTTCTCTGTGTGGAACCTGGATCGTATCTGATCTATGAATTCAAAAAGAAGTGCAAGGCAACTTTTCTTAAACTTGGTTATGCCTTCAAGATCTTTACTATCCACAGAATTTGCTAGAGTATCAGTTGCATCCATGCCAACATATATCTGATTTATTGGTACACTAGCAGTGATACTCGACGTTGTCCGGGATCTCTCTCTCTCTCTCTCTCTCTATCTATATCTATCTATCTATATGTGTCTCTCTCTCGCTCTCTCTGTTTCTCTCTCTCTCTGTCTCTCTGTCTCTCTGTCTCTCTCTATCTCTGTGTGTGTGTGTGGAAGAGAGAGAGAGAGAGAGAGAGAGTGTGTGTGTGTGTGTGTGTGTGTAAAAACGAGAGAGAGAGAGAGAGAGAGAGAGAGATCTCGTATGATGTTTACTGTGAATATGAACCTCTTAAATTCACAGAAAACGTCATAATATTTCATGGGATATTATTGTATTTATGTATTTTCGGACTTAGATGCTCTTGTTATACCCTTATTTGGTCACCTAAGAGGCTCTCGTTTTCAGTTCCCAGTGTGTAAATTCAAGCTCTTACTGTCTGCAAAAAAAAAAAAAATCGCCTAAATGAAAGTTAAAACTTGAACATTTTGATCCCAATTTTTCAGGTGGTGGTGACATAAAAAAAAAAAAGTCGTTTTTAAGGGGTTAATCATTGAAGAAAAAAAATTATACTGCCAAGACACTCCTCGAAAAAACGTATGTAAAAATTATTACTCTAGGTGAAACGATGCGGCTGTGCATAGCGGCTAAACAGACAGACAGACAGACAGACTGTTTTATATATATAGATAGATACATAGATACATGCAGTTTTGAATTATGGACATCAAAAGTGAATGGGTCACAATTACGTATGCAGTTCATCTGTATAAAATCACTCATGACATTTTTAAGTAGAGTTTTCACTTCATCATGGAGGCGCAACATTGGGGTTGTACTCTGGAATAATGTGTTGAACTCATTTGCTCGATGCAGCTGAACATGCAGAAATTCTAGCTGAGCTTTGACAAACACATTTTGTAAGCATTGAAGTATGCTATCTGTTACATATGATGGGTCTCGTTTATCATTAATCAAAGCTGTGAAATATAATGTCAGTGCATCCCACTGCTCGAGCAGGCGAGTGACACATGCCTCCAGAGAAAACCATCGTGTTTGACCTACGACCAACATTCTCTTAGGTGATATACCTAAGAAGGCTTGAAATTCTTCTAATTCATGTCTTCTCAGGCTAGATCTACTAAAATGTGCGTATACATTCCTACACAAGTCTTCTAAAGATGTAGACAGCTTGAGACAAGCATGAGACACACAAAAGCGAATCATGTAACAATTACATTTTACAAAAGTCATGTGTGGAAAGTCTGCTTTCATTAGAGCCACAACACTATGAGTTTCTCCAAACATCACTTTACATGTGTCAGATGAAAATCCGATGATGTTGGTTAATGGTATGTTCTTTTCTACAAAGCATATTTCAATGGCATCATACAGTGATTCAACATGACATTTCTCTACCACTATCATATACAAAAATGATGTATCAACTTCACACTTCACCTCATCAAAGTAAACCACACACAAAGCCAGCTGTATTTCACAACTAACGTCTGTTGTCTCATCAGGTTTAATACTGAATTTTGTCACTTTTAATTTATCTACCAATTCCTTTGAACTTTTAATTTATCTACCAATTCCTTTGAACTTTTAAACCCTAAACCTTGTCTTAGTATATTAGTGCACTTACTGGCAGACATTTTCAGTTCATGAAGTACTTCTTTTTCCTTGCTACTGGCAGGACATGTGGCTTTTAATAAATCAACCAATGATTTAGACCAGTGGTTTCCAAACTTTTTCTGGTCGTTACCCACTTTTCATACATGATCCTTGTCCATGCCCCACCCCCCCCAACCATAACCCGTTAACTGAAAAATATGAACATCCTTGCTGATACGTAAGATTCAAGACCAGGTTATCATACAGAATACACAGCTTAGGAAGCCTTAGATTAGAATTATGTTGAGTTAAAATTATCTTGCTTCCCTAATACATCCCCATGTCTTGTTTTATGTCAAGAACACACACAGAATCATATAAAAAAGACGTATTACTCATGTGTCTGTCAGCAAGGCATTGTACAAACCTGTAAGTTCCCTCCACTGGCTACCTACCCGCTAAACTCCTTTGGTTTTATTTATGCATAGCCTCAGATTATGGCCCCCTAAATTCTTCTATATGGCCCCCAGTTTGGGAACCACTGATTTAGACAAAGAAAGAGGTAGATTATATTCTGCTATGAAGGCGCAAATGCGACTCTCAGTCAGTAGGCGGTAATTGCTTGGGTGCTCAAGTCTTTTAAGACAATCATCAACATCACACTGAGACTGTGATCTTTTCCAAAGTTTCCTATGGGATGCACTTTTTCCATGCCGATTTATGCTTTTTAGCTCCGGCCTAAGCCAAGAGCTCTAGGTCTTATCGTAATTATTCTTGTTCTTGTTTTTGGGACGACCACTTCTTAAAAGGGGTTCAACTGACTCGCTCACTGACTCACTCACTCACTCACTCTCTTCCTCCCATCCATTTCCTTTTACCGACATTGAATAATTTATCCAAGGGGTTCACCCTCAATTAAAAGGGTTCATTTTCAAAATTTCAATATAACCATATGAATACGAAAATCCAGATAAAACATAATTAATATTTTTGAGCCCTTTACATATGGATATTTTTTTATTTCACTTGAATCATTAAGAGCCGGAGCTTTGGAAGGGTTTTCCTTCATATTCTTGTTTTTTGTACAAGTAATGGTGGTAGAACATACAGTACAGGTTGGCTTAGATTTATTTGTACTACCAGTACCGGTAGGTGGTTTTAGCCATCCTGTAAACTCTGGAAGTTGCAACCACTCATATCGGAATTTCTGCGAGTATGATTTGCAATGTAGCTGCGTGGCGTCACTGGCGTGCCTGCGTCGCCGTCACGTGTCATGACGTAGGTGTCAGCTGATTCGTTTTCTTTAGTAATTGTGTGGGATTTTTTGCTAGAATAAGGAATAATCGAAGCTCTGTTGATTAACCCATTAGTCTACTTACCCGGAATTTATCTTTTTCACTTTTCATATTGATAATAATTATTAGCTACATGAACAAAATTTCCCTAAAATACTGCGAATTTCCTCAACTTATTCCACTTTGAAGCCCCAGATTTCCTCAGAATTTCCCTAAAAATTTCATTTCCTTATAAAAGTCCACACTCAGGATTTGAACCACAGCCTTGCACATTGCTAGACCATGCCGTTAACCACTACACCACCAACACCACCAAAGAGGAGTTGAAAGAACCTCACTATCTACTGATGGTCTCAATAGCCCTGGGGGGAAGAAAGGTAAAATTCCTGTTATGGTAACAATGGCAACCCCAGGGCTCCTGAGACCATCAGTAGATAGTGAAGTCCTTTCAACTCCTCTTTGGTGGTGTAGTGGTTAACGGCATGGTCTAGCAATGTGCAAGGCTGTGGTTTGAATCCTGAGTGTGGACTTATTATAGAAATATTTGGTAAGGATTGATTGATTGATATTAGGCGCCGCAACAGCAAGGTCATATGGCGTCAGATATGGTAGGGAAAATTACAGTGTTTTTATGTTTTTTATTGTTTTATTATGTAACTTAAATATTTGTGAATACATACTAAAACGCTTGAAAATGCATTATGTGCAGATAAAGTGAAGGTAATGTTATAAATATGTGGCCTCCCTTTCCATACAAAGGCCGACATAAGAATATGAAAAATATTGATTTTCTTATAGCAAGGAAAAAGAATCATAATATGCAATAAAAGTGAACAATGTATGCCTTCCACATTTGCCTTGTGTGTGAGATTATCGTTCCTGATTTGAGCATTAGTACATTTTTATGATGAGATAATAAATAATTATATGCAGTTACTTATTCCTGGCCACACACGGAAGATATGAATATATCCAGTGAGAGTGATGGAACAAAACAAAGGATGGGTGAATTAATAGTTCACCCAACCAGCATAAAAAACAAAGAATGGAGCCCATAAATAGTATGTAGAATGCGCCTTGAAGGTGATCAAGCCCCAGAATCACATGTGTTTCTTCATCCTATAAAGTATGGAGAAGAAAACGAGGCAGATTTTTATATATGACACACACATGTATACATAATATCCTACATATATAAGCTTAAGAGCAGCACTCCATTGCGAAATCATATACATACATAACTGTTTTGAACTTCATGAGAGACAAAACATTATAAATATGTGTTTGGAAAGTTCTATCATTAGCAAACTTTTGAATGAATACTGAATTCATTTTGCAGTAAACTTTTCAGTAATACCAATAGCCAAGCCTGGTAAAGACCAAAGTAACCCGTATAATTACAGGCCAATTTTTCTTACCTATTGTTTATGAAATTTTCTAGAGAAAGATCTGCATGGTGTCTACGTCGCAATACAGTATTATCCCCTACTCGTTTGGTTCCAAGTCAAAAAGATCACCTCTATACTCGCATGCATACTTGGAAAATTACCCACGTAGAATGTCTGAACAAACTTTAATACCAGTAGCTGGGTTTTTCAACATCCAAAGTGCATATGACACAGAGTAGAAACATTCCATGGTGAAAAGCTTACACCTAAAGAATTAAGAGGTCACTTCTCAGTTTTCATTCAGAACTTTCCTAACACGAATTGATAATGTTTTCTCAGATAATTTGACGGGAAACTAAGATTTTTAGTATTTAATTAAGTGATGTAAAAATTACTTACAGTTAATTCTTACCTTACCCAGACTTATCTTGGACTTTCATTATGTTAGCTTCAACGATCGTAAACAGAGATTCATTATCTCCATTGATCCCAACTTCCGTCAACATAAATTTATTTTACGTGGGCTCTTTCGATATATATGCACTTATAAAAGAATCAGCAGAATGGTAATGGTGTACGAAACAACCAATTTATAATGACTTTACAATATTTATTAATGTCTCGTAATGTTCGTGTGTTCTCGCACTGTTTAACTTACGATTTTTCTCACGATAACCTAGCTTACGTTAACTCGTATGATTAAACAAGTCTAACACTGTGATTAATTATTTATTAGAAGCTATTTCATGACGTTCCTACTCAATATCGCTACATAGACTCAGTTAATACACACAATATCACTTGTAATTCTTACCTTTAGGTACAAGAAAGATGCTAAGGTAGCAATATACCAGGCTGAACGAGAGAGACCGGCGTCCATTCTTAGCTTATTTACCAATGAATTGTCTGTTCCAATCGATTTATAATAATAATAGCAGTGATATCCGACGTTGTCCGGGTAAAGATCCTACATGTGGTTTTGTCAATACATTTCCTCTAATTATTTTCATGTGAACTTATTAGGTGGGTGGGAGGAGTCCATTATCCGGTGTGGTTGCTGGTTCTCCAGAGAAACCATGCCAGCTTTACAACCACAAAAGTAATCCATGATGCAACTACAGCAGAAGGTGGCATTGTATCAGCCACGATTAAATAGCAAGGCCCGAATGGCGAATTGGTAACAGCCTTCGGCTTGGGTTGCAGGGGTACTGGGATCGAACCCCCACCCCCATTGGTCATTTTTTTTTTTCCACTGTCCTTAGATTTAGTATTAAATGGAGGTGTTCAATATTTTGTAGTTTGATTTCATTCCTAAACTGGGCATGCAAGCCAGGCCTGCCTGCATCCTTGATGCTTGAGACCATAGAGTCTATGTTGAGAAAGCCATAAATCTTTTATTGTTTTAAGCTGATAATTCAAGAAACACATATCCACCAAAAATAAAATTAGATCGAGGACATTCCCGGGACTACACCTGACAGAATGGTGTATCATTTGTTATATTTTTTTAATTGTACCCCAACAGGGGATTCGAACCTGGAATGTTTCGGTTAAGGCCAAATAACAGCCTTCGGCTTGTGCTACAGGGGTACTGGGATCGAACCCCCCCCCCCCCCCCCAACACTACCTCTGGGGTGCAAAGAAGTCGACACTATTGATGCATTATAAAATAGTGGTATCACAATTTTTTTAAAATCATCTTCCAGCACCTCCATAATTTTATGTGAAAGTGGAGTATCGCACCTCTCAGTGAACCTTGATTTCGTAACTGAGCGTAGTGCCTAAAATATATTGTCCATTGACTCCCTGACTAAAAAAATATTTGACAAGCTTGATATATTTATTAACAAAACATTTTTCATCAACCAATATCAACATACTCCACCACATTTATCTCCACTATAGACCATGCAAAGGATCAAAGTGTGCACTTACCTTACTTAGCTATCAAAGAACTATGACTACATTCCAAGTCACTATAAATATCACTAATTGGAACACATACAAAGAAAAGGACCTTACTATATACAATATCACCAAGGGTTCCAGATCTCCCACAGGAGTGGGTAATATTACATTATCCTCAGCTATTTCAAAACAATGTCTTAAGTTAAATATAGTATTTACTCTGATTCAAGGAGGGTGGGCCATTGAGGCCCTTTGAGATTACTATTCCGAAAACCACCTAAAATATATTCCACTGCAGCTCCACAAGAGTCGAAGACGACTTTGAAAGCTGGGTAAATTAACTAAAAAAATATTTCAACAAGCATACTTGGAAATACCTCAACTTTTCCAAGGAGAGACATTCCTTGCTTGAGTCCAGCCACTTCTCTGTTGCTCTTTATCCGGCCCTCTGTTACTTTTCGGATCCAGTATTTAATTATGCCTGTTGCCTGTAGTTGCCCGGTAAGATTAAGGAAACGGTAGTAAAATGGCGCACCTAACCTGGAAAGAAGATATATAACATAAGTATTCGGTAATATATGTGCTCATAGTACCAAAGAGATTATCATAAGCTCATTTTCCTCAGGATATTAACGCTATTAATTCCTAAAGAGAGAGTCTCTCCAACTGTAGCGTGAAAATATTCAGTCAAATTTAAACAAACAATCAATGCTTCTATATTTCCTCTCGCAATAAATATATTATAATGGTAAGAAGATGGTTGGAGAGTAAAGTCGGCAGCAATAATTTGTCGCCTTACTTAAAGCTGCTTGAAGGAAAATATAAACTATAATAATCGAACAATCACATATATATGCATGCAAAATTACCATATCCAATGGACAAATTAGTTAACTTCTTTGGTATATCAGTTTACGACACTATGAAACTTATAGTTCCATACTTCATGACTTAGCAGATGTATCGACACGAATTTTGCTGTCGGATGTACAGTCGGCAGCATAAATTCGCGTTCATCTCATGTACTTAATAATGTTAATATGACCAGATAGTTGCATTCTGAACCTCTTTCTATCTTAGCAACATGTGTAATTTAGTACATGTTAAATATATCTGTCATCTCTGTATTCAAATTGTGTTGCAACTTCAATAAATACGTAGGTGGAAATGAAGCGAACTTATGCTGCCGACTGTACATACCTTTCAGGGGATGTTCTCTTGTTGGTAAATTGGAATGTCTCTGATTCCTCTAAATTATGTCACGAAACAGTTCCCCTATTTGTACCAATGATGGCGTTCATTTTCTGGTATAGTTAGGAGGAATCAGTAGTCTTCTAATTTATCAACATAAGAATCTAACTTTTACTTTTCAATGAGGTGGGATTGAAGAGTTCACACTGTGATTATAAAAGATTAGGGTCCCAAGTTACTGTTTCCCATAACTACTACTTGGAGTATGCCGCACTCCGATTTGCTCATAATACGTATTAATATTCACTCTATGCACCATATATACTAATGTTTGTCTATAAATAACTGATAATAATACATTTTACAATAATTACACAGGACATGGCTTGGTGACACAACATGACACTGTCTCACCATGCACCTCCAGTCAGGGTCTACAAAAGACCATTACCTCACCCACGACAACCAAGCACTGACATGAGACAAACTAGAAAATAACACCACCATACTAGACAAAGAAACAGACAGCAGAAGACTCTCATACATAGAAGCAATCTATATAGAAACTCTGCAACCATCCATAAACAACCAGCTACAACATCTAACATCTCACCCAACACCAACCAACAACTCAGACGTACCGCCAAGATCAGACGACACCCCCTATCTATACCAATCACTAGGCAGCTAACACCGTAATTAGTTAGATACCCATCACCCACATAGTATCACCGGACATTATGCGTCTAGACCTTGCAGTGTTCAGACCTCGTCCTCGTTTTTGCATAGCCACAACAGTTTCCACGTACTGTAGGTTAGAGTTACCTTGGTGTACCGAGGCCTCTTGCCTGCAGTACTCTGTTGTGTTTTTGCACTTGTAATGTAAGAGAGTAACGTAAATTTGCAGCGTTTTGCTACACTGCTGTTGTACACCTTCAGTGTTTTGTTTTTGCTGGAGGATAACCAGTAGTTGATGGTAGTTAGTTGTTCCCTACACCAGACCTGCAGCACTCGCTGCCTCGGAGGAAACCCTGTGGTAGTGGGGCCCAGTGGTCTGGTGCGTCATTTGGGCACCTCTTTTTCTTAATCTACTTTTTCTTCCATATTTTCCGTGCGACCTCCTGGGCCTACGGTTGTCTCTTGGCTGAGCAACGGTATTCGCTTGGGAGGTGGGGTCTGACTACACCACCCCTCGCATTAGGCAGGTTCGGTGGTGGGGAAGTTTCTTCCGCACAAACTCCGATCCCCTAGCTGGTACTGGAGTACGCCGCCAGGCTACCACTAGGGGGTGGTGGTGGTGGGGGGGTGCGAGTAAGGTAACTTTTATTCATCCCTGAATTATTGTCCTTTTGGGGGGTTGATACAATAGTTAAGGGAGTTAGGAGAGGGTGAAAGGAGAGGGGTCGGACGTAGTCCGATGCCCCGAATGGCTGATCCCCCGACTAGCCTTCCTCCTCCTCAAGGAGGGAGGCTGACGACTCAGGACCGAACTAAGACAACGGCAGACATTAATGGAACACCTGCGGCTGACAGACCAAGGCAACTTAATATTGATATTCCCTCCATGAATGCTCGTTACGAGAATGTCAGTTGTGTTAATAGTGCTCAGTCTCTCAGGGCTGTTAGCCAATTTATCATCAAAAAGGTCCTTGATGGTCAGGTGGGTGGAAGTCTTAACTATGTAAAGAAATTGCGAGATGGTAGTCTCCTGGTGAAAGTGCTGAACTCATTCCAGGTTAAGGATTTACTTAAACTGACGCAGATTCACGACCTCAGGGTGAAAACCACCATTCCAGTTGGGCCAAATACCTGTAAGGGCGTCATTTTCCATAGTTATTTGTCAGCCCTGGATGATGCAGACATTCTAGAGGGAATGAAGGACCAGGGCGTTGTGGAAGCTCAAAGCATGACCAGGATGAGAGAGAACAGGAGAGAGAAATTTGGCTTGTGTTTCATGACTTTTGCTGCTGCTCAGATACCCGACACTGTTAAGATTGGATACGAAATTGTTCACGTAAGACCTTATATTGTTTCCTTGCCAAAAATTTTGACACACAGCATTGAAGTGTTTCACTAAAGATTCAGGAGAATTCGTTTGTGGTAAATGTGCTGGAAGTCACGAGACTCATCTGTGTTCAGAGACAGTCTTCAAGTGTGCCAATTGTGGCGGCCGCCACCAGGCAGGCGCAGGCGACTGCAGAAGCCTTAAAGTGGAGACCGAAACAATGACATACATGAAGGCTCATGATGTCAGTTATGGTTATGCAAAGATGAAGGTGGAGGGGGTTACCCAGGATCCCATAGTGTCCTATGCTGTGGCTGTAACTGGCTTATTTGCTCCTGCTAATGATGATCTCTTAAAACTTCTGCAGGCTAAAGAAAAAGAAAATGAAGTATTGACAAATAAAGTAAACAGTTTAGAAACTATAGTAGATGAATTAACAAAGGTAATTGCAGAACTTGTTGAATCAACCCAACAAAAGAAGCACCGCAAAGCTGATGATACCATAAAGGTTCAGAAATCTCATGTTCTCGCTCAGGTGACTCCCATGAAGCCTGCATCCGGGACTCGTCCAGCTCGTCGCGAGTCGAGCTGCTCGAGGACTGGCTCTGTGACTCGTGGAGAGGAACAGGCGATGGAGGCTACCATCTCCAAATCATCATCATGCCGTGGGAGGTCCCCGGGAAGTGCAGGGGAGGAGGAGGGTACTCCTTCCCAGCACAAGAAGGTTCGGCCAGACGAACACGGCCCCTCAAAACACCGTAAACCAAAATAATCTTCACGCTAACCATAGTATAATGGAACTGTCGAAGTCTTAGAGGTAGATTAAATGAACTCAAACTTTTGGCCTGCACTTATGCTGACGATATTATTGCCCTTCAGGAAACTCATCTGGATGACCAAGTCGAAGACGAAGTTATCCAGTTTTCGTATTCCTGCCTTCTGTCAGTCTGCTTCTTTCCTTTCCCCTTCTGGAAGCTCAGGCCCCATTTTCCAAGGGGACCTCCACCTCTTTCTAGCCTTCCCTCCATGGCTTAGACCCCCTAACGGGAACCGCCATGACATTGTGGGGGGCTTGTGTATCTCTGAGACCTGGTGAGCTAGACTAGACGGGGCTCCGGCCCCTGCTCTGCCCCAATTTCGGGGAGAGAGGGCTTCCCATGCTAGGAAAGTCGCTAGTGAGAGACCAGACTAAATGATTCCCATCTTTCAGTTTTTTAACTGTCCCTCTTTTCTTTTTATTTCCTTCCTGCTTGCTGTCACACCTCTCTATCACCTTTTTTCTGGCGCTATAAGACCTCGATATTGCGGCGCCTAATATTTATCAATCAATCAATCTATGGGTTAGATTTAAAAATCATTTACTGGGGATATGAGTTAGTGTTCTCGAAGTAGGCAGGTTATTGTACATTATGTCTATCATATTTTTGCTAATTTTGAATTATACTGCCATATCTCACTGGCTGAGGACTTTCCCCGACTGCGACCAGGCCTTCAGCATGGCTTGGCCTTGTCTCCATCCTCGACCTTGCATCACACACATGTCTCTTCCCTTAGACGACCACTGTGTGTGCCTCTCCGAGTTGCGGGACCACATGATGTGTTCCCTCCATACTGACTGCTGGTGCACTTCAACACTGCCCTCCTTCCTTCCCTCCCGCCCACGACATCGGTTGAGGCCGGGTGATGGCTGCGGCGGTATCGGAGAAGTCCACTGTTCACTATACTGTGTCTTCACCTGTCAACAACCTTCCTTCCTTCTCCAGTCCTCCGGCTATAGACTTCCTTCACATCTCCAGGTTCCCTTTCCTACCTGGTTTGCACCTGTCATACTTCGAAGGCAAACTGAGTTTCCACTCTACATCCTACCAACTCCAACACTTGGATGCTGAGAAACGATGTCCTCCTCCACACTACCACTGATAAGCAGGATGATGTACAGAACCAGTATAGGGCCAAGCCCTACCCCAGTGTCTACCTCATACTCAACGAATGTTTCTTTTTCTACTCTCGTCGACTTAGCGAGACCCTACTCAAGAGTCCTGTCTTAAATGACGAGTGCTCCATCACCCCTGTGAAGGTAGCCAATTAATTGGGCCTGTGCCTTCCTCACTCATACTTTTTCCCCTTGTCAGGCGAAGATAAGTCTCAAGATATTATCTCACTTTTTGAGAAGGCCCAGAATTCTAAGGGACTTCAACAAAGGAAGTCTATCCCTGCATCTTTCCCGGTTGATCTGGACCAGTCCAGGACCCAATCAGGGTTATTTGACTGTCTCTGGAGGGACTCCTCCTCCAGGACCCTCCCCTAACAATTGAAGGAACTAGACAGTGACCCGGGTTCGATTCCCGGCTGTGCCAGGGATTTTTCCTGGGTTACTGGCCGGCCCCTCGGCTCACCCAGCCGTAATGGGTACCTGGTTGTCATGACTAGGGAAGGAAAGGCGGTGGAGAAAGGAACTGGCCACCCTACTCCATATACCGAGGCTTAGTATATAGATGGCGCTACCCATCTATCCCCAACGTTCACTTGAATATGGGACCTTACCTTACCTTACCTTAGACAGCAAATATTGGGTGGTCAAGAATGCTGCCTGACAGGAATTGAATTTCCACATTGCTACCACCACAGTCTCTTCCCTTACAAAGGAATGGCTGCCTCGCCTGACGTCCAAGTTTGATGCTTTCATGAAGTCACAGCTAGAGATATCCTCAAAGACGTCATTATTGTGGCTAAGGGTCTAACTTATCTGACGGCAACACCCTTACCTTCATCTACTGCCAGGACGGTCGTGACCTGCAAGATCTCAACAGCCTCTCAGAGGGGAGTAGTACAGGAGGGCCCTCTGTACCCTAACCTATTCAACCAAGAGGCAACCGACAGGATACACGCGGCCCCTCCCCCTGCAAAGCTGAGGTTCACACCCAAACCTCCTACCGCCTAAAGGTTTCCCATGGCAGCTCAGTTATTCAAGCCACAGCTCATGGAGAACCAGAGCCACCAATGTAACCCCAAGCCCTTTCTGCTTAGAACAGGGGTTCCCTCATTTGACCACTGACCAAACCTTCGCCAATAAGAAGCCCAATCAACGATCCACACCTACTGGGGTGCCTCTCCAGCCGTGCATATGCCTGGCCCTCCAGAGGCTGGGCTGCGTGAGTCATCCGGCAGGGATTAACTTGGCTGTGGATATCCTCCCCTCTGTTCCGCGACTCTCCACCTTCTTCGAGGGTCTCTCCCTCAGTCTGGCCACACATAGGAGAAATGCTGGTTAAAGGTGTCATAGAGCAGGCATCAAGAAAGCTGTTCCTGTCAAGGCTCTTCAATGTCCTCAAGAAGGACTCAGGCAAGACGAGACTGGTCATGGACCTGAGTGTCCTCAACAAATACTTGAAACTCCTAAGCTTTAAGATGGTAACAGTCACTCAGGTCCATACAGTATTCAAAAAGGGAGACAGTTTGGCGTCAATAGACCTAAAGGACGCCTACTGGCACGTACCTATCCACTCTTGGTTTCGCTTTTTCTTTGCCTTCCAAGCAGTAATCGACATGTACCAGTTCATAAGGCTACCTTTCGGACTCTCCCTTGCCCCAAGAGTCTTCACCAAGTTAAATAACAAGTCTGACAAAGATGCTAGTCACATCCCTCATGTACCTAGATGACTGGTTACTGTTCTCTCGAACAAGAGAGAAAAGCGTGCGAATCACACTGGAGATGATGAAGGACATGGGCTGGCTAGTTAACTTGCATAAGTCAAATATCAACCCCACTCAAATGTTAACTTGGTTGGGGATAGAGTGGTCGATGACGTTCCCTGACGCTCTACGTGGACCATGCAGCAAGGTCTCTGCACCTACTCTGTCTCTCCAGCACTGTCTCCTGGAGACAGTACGAGAAGCTACTACGTACCCTCAACTTCGCTGTCGCCACTGCCCTACCTCTGGGCAGGCTGCAGCACAGAAGACTGACCAGGGAGTTCAAATCCAACTTTCCCATTTATCACAGAGACCGACAGATACCACTTCCACACTCTTTACGCCGACTACTCTGGCCTTGGTTACATCCATGAATCTTGTGGAGGACCATTCCTTGGACGGCCCCGCCCCCCCACAATTCTGGTAGCCACCGATGCCTTAAACATTTTGTGGGGCTTCCAATCCAGCCTGGGCCACAAAGCTTGTAGTGGCTGGTCGGAGAAGTTGAGGCTACACCACATCAACTACAGAGAACTATGTGGTGTAGGAGTAGATAGAGCTCACCCCGGTCAGATTCCTTCCTCTGCCTGTCCGAAGACATCTTCCAGCTGGCTTCCATCCTCAAGATATCACTGTCAGCACGGTATGTCCCAGGCAGAGAGAAAGACTAGGCAGACACTCTCTCTTGATTCAGGGGCACCTCAGTAGAGTGACACCTTAGGCCCCAGGTATTCGCCTCCCTGACGGGACGTTTCTGCTTTCCACACATAGATCTGTTTACCTCAGAGACCACAGCTCAACTCCCAAACTACCTCTACTTTGGAGAGAGGACACAAGTAGGAGGACCAGACACATTCAAGGAGGCCACCACCATCCTGACAAGCGTCAGACTCAGCCATGGTTTGGAGAACTGATTCGTTACTGCCCTCACCCTCTCTTTTTGGGTTCCGCCTACCTAGCAGACAGGATTGCCTCTGCGCTGCAGACGCCGCTACATCGTCACGCATGGAATTTCTTCTGAAGGATTCTGGAGATATTGCTCAGAGAAGACAGTGGCAACCATTCTAAAGGCCATACAACCTTCGTCGATGAAGCAGTATGAATCCTGTTGAAGGTTCAAGGATTTCCTCGCCTCTGGGGATAAGAGACTGTCCCTGTCAACACCCTTGGATTTCTTCAACTGGCTCGCGGAGGTGGCCAACAGGGCTCCAGCCACCGTAATTACCTACCACTCTTCCTGACCGACGCCATGTGATACGGAGCAGTCATCAAGATAGAGGAGAGATACCTCCACTTGCTCACAAGGGGGATTAAGGTGGATACTGAGGTGGGGCCGAGGGTCTCGCCCAAGTGGTCTCTCTAAAAGGTCCTTGCCTACCTCTCTGCACAAACAGTCTCGAACACCGAGGACTTACTACTTCAGAGGCCGGTCTTCTTGCTCGTCTTGGCCACTGGGTTCAGAGCTTTCCAGCTGGTGGCTCTGACCAGAGTTACAACACCTCTGTCCCCTAAGTTTATGGCCAAGAACAAGTAGGCAGACAACCTCATGGCTTCCTTCAGAGTGCCCTCGCTATAGCAAGACATGCAGCACCTCCCAGTCTACCCAGTAAGTGCAACTAAGGCCTACTTGGATGCATTACAGAGGCTACCAAAGGACAGCCTATTTTATATCTCCAAGACATATAAACCTCTTGGACCGAGAACGATAGCCATTATTCTGTGTCGCATCATTAAAATGGCTGACCCTGCCTCGACTCCTAGGACCCAGGCAGTCTGGGGCATGGCAGCTTCGTTCATTCCCTCTCCCAGGCACAGAGCCTGGGAGGTTAGATAGCGGCCTCATCCTTCTTCCAAAGATACATGAGTGGCGTACAGACAGTTCTCATTATATATTATTTCTTGACAGTTCCAACAATAGATTATTCATTATATACCGTATTCATCATTACATATTACGTGTTTACTATATTCAGTACAACAGGCTATTATTAAGACTATTCAGAATATAAAAGGCTGCTATCATGCGAGGGATTTGACACTATGATTATAAACTTTTCGGTAGGTACGGGGGAAATGGAAGTATGTGTTAGTGGTATTAACACTTGACACTTCTTCATAATTCTTATTCAGTTATTGTGTAAATATTTTTCAGCTTTTAGTCCTTGATAATAACCATTGAATGCATTATAAATAAAATATAAAATAATGTTACCTACGGTTACTTGACTCACACAATTCCTCGATACGCCCTATTTTCACAACGCTCTCATTCTTAACCTGTATAGCGTACTGACTTCAACTCGGCTTCTTTCGAATGGTACCATCTTGAGGCCTCTACGATGTGTAGTTATGGAGATAGTGCGAGTTGAAGTAGACCCAGTTTTGAGCGGGAAGCTCCAATCGTTTGTACGCATAGGGCGACTGTGGCTAGTGGTGTTCAGTTAGTCGCTAAACACCTTCATATATTCACTACAATATATTCTTATTACTACGATTATGTATTGTGTGTCACTATCATAGCACTAAAAATAATATGTACACTTGTAGGAATATATCATTGTGTAACTGACACGTCTAAAATTATAAGCAAACTGTACCATAGAAAACACGTATACTTACCAGCTACCCGCGGCCGCCTGTGCGTGTGTTTGTGGTTGTTATTTTCTTATTACTACGATTATGTATCGTGTGTCACGATCACAACACTAAAAATAATATGTACACTTGTAGGAATATATCATCGTGTCACTTTCACGTACATATTTTCACTACGGTATTTTCCTACGATCGTTAAAGGACAAATTCGGACAAGGGCAAATACTTAAATATAGCCCTGCCTTCGTGAGGACCAGGAGGCAACTGAGTGGGTAGCGGATTGATGTTGTGATGTTGTTTACTAGCCCGCTAACAAGAAAAACCTGCCCAACATAGCTCTACATGGCGGGAAACAGCTATGACGGTGTAAACCGTCACCCGAACTGCATGTACCGATGGTGTATGACGTCACCTGAACTGTAGGGGTTAATTATGTTAATAATTGACATGAATGTCGGTATATAAATAATTGATAACCGGGTACTTTTATTAAAGTGCTAATTTTTCACCTCACGAATAATTTCTTACCTCTCTTGTATAGGCACCCTCCTACCCTCCTCAAATCCCTCCTTACTTTTCCCTCCCACCAGTTAATGGTTCGAGCAAGCGGAGCTCACTACTAGTGTTTTGGGGTTAATTTCTCGGCAGACGTTGACAACGCTGGGCGGGCCTCAGTGGAGTGTGACCAGCTGTACAGTCACGAGCACTAATCAAAGCACAAAAATAAGATATCTATTGAAATTAGTTCGTTGGTGAACTGGACTGTTCAAAGCTTCAACCAAAGCTGTATACCTATTAGTGCTCTTGACTGTACATACACAAAATTTGTTTTTAAACAACACTTTACAATAAACAATAGTGAAGATGAATGAATGTGGTAGGATATACCTGAAATATCTATACAAATTAGAATTTCTCTGAACCATGTATTGATAAAAATAAACATTATTATCACTTGAGAACCTTGGAAAGTATTTCCTGAATAGATGTGGGCTTTTTTTTAAATTATATTATGCTCTCTTGATCCCGATTCTGTCTCTCCTCTCTTCTTTTTTCCTTGTAAAGTCATGGTCTAATGTACTGCAACACCTTCCAATGAGATGGCTTCGAAAAATGATCCGAAACTATAGCTGTTGGGTGTGCAATTTTGGTTCATAAAATTAATTCAAATAGCTCGCTTTTATTCACCAGGTTGCAGTACATTAGACCATGACTTTACATCCTGATCCTTTCTCTACTGCCTTCTCCTTTGTTCTACAATGTAATTTACGCCTTGAGTGTAGCCTATGCACTGGTGCCAAAATTCACCTCTCAAACAATTCAAGGTTTTCTGTTCCCAGGAAGTGATAGTTACTCTGTGCTATTAACCCCTCCGCGACTGGATAACTATGGATAGCCATTTTGTCAGTCCGGGGCTAGTCTTAATTTCCCTACTGCCTGGCCGGGCGCTTTTGGCCGATTTTTTCAAAATCGCTCTATTCCACTTACTCTGTACGTCTAAACTACGATACTGAACTTAACTTTGGTCTTGTTAGCACCATCAACTCTTCCTCTTTCCAATAAAACCAACCCCAGCTCTCTACAACTCTCCGTTGCCGAGAAATTAAGTGAGGAATGAAGGGTACTTTCTTGTGTGAGCGCGGCTGCGTTCGCTTAGGTGGAGTGGCTCTGACGACAACTGAACGTGGCCCGCGCGGGTGGCAGTCAGTGTTGTAAGTAAGCATGGCGCACCACAGAATCGGACACGCACGAGAAATCTAATCCACATCCATCCATGTTTACAGTCAGTAACACACTGACTGACGATGGTGATTTGTAGGGATGGTGGTGAAGTATAGCCAAGTAAAAAAAAAACCGCCAAATTGGGCTCGCAAATGCCGACATTGGCAATAGCGGTGCTTCATCCCGCCCGGTCACCACATGGCAGGGGTGTAAGACACGACCCGGCCGCTTCTTGGGGCCGTCTATGACCGCGGTCCGGACGTTAAGGGTTAAGGGACCCTGTGATACAGTCCGAAAATTAGAGCTTGTTTTGTGGTATAGATGTTAGGATTCATAAGCCTCCAATTTTCGTACTCGATCACAAGATCCCTAACATCAATTCCTCACTAGCATTAATTAGGTATCCGGCTGTAAGAGCGAGGATTACAACCAACTAGGCTTTGGGAAGATGTATTGATGTAACAAGACTGACTACCATAAATTGAATGACCAACATAAGAGTCGATAGGCACAAAGAAAGAAAGAAAAAAATCTACCCATCCCCAACTGCCTAATTGAACAAGATGCGAATGACTGTCATAGCTTGTGCTACTTTAGTCTTCTCCCTTTCTTCTGTGTAATGTCCTTCAATCATTTCTTGGCTTACCTTAGTGCCATATAAATCCCACTGGGCTAGGTGCTACATCCCATTGTAAGAATAATATTGTTCTTACCTGAAACCCCAGGCGCTGTATGGGAACATAGTGAGGTACTTGGTTGATATGAAGAAGGGTGTGTTTCCATGACCATCGCCGTAGTAGGAAGCAGCTTCGATAGAGAGGAAACTCGTTGAACCAAGTAAAGAGAAACCATCATTTATTATCCTCTTTAGTCCTTTGTGAGTTTCAACGACCTAAAATGTTTATTATCGTAATTACAATCGTTCTGGAAATAATATGGGAGTGAATAATATTATGCAGTCGAAAAATAATAGTGTAATTAGTGTTTCGCCAATGTTGGTCGATTTTTTTTTTCTTTAATGATTAACCTACTATAACTGTGTATATTTATATTTGTGTATTTATAAATGTTATGAAAAGGAGATATAGAATTTATTGTTTGTGAGTAGTCTGGCTGTGCGTATGTCGATGCTAGTTTGTCAGGACGGTGTGGTGGCTTATTTTGTTTATTGCCACGTCAGTTGTCCTGAAGCAGCCGCATTGTGAGGGTTCAGTACTGACCCAGGATATATTAGTCCTCCTCTAAGCTATGTAAATTGGTTATAAAGACATTATTTATCAACTGTTAATGTAATGTAATGTATTTATAACTAATAACTAATTAGTTTTGGTAGCAAATAAACTAAGAATTATTGGTTGTATAGGTGACTTGTGGCAGGGCCATTTGTTGGATGGTGAATGAACTTGTTGGATATTATTAATTGTATTATTTGGTCATTGTAAACGGGGATGCTCCGGTTTTGGGAAAATGGTGTAGCCTTTTAGGTGATTTTGGTTGAAAAACTAATAAAGGGATAACTGTGTGTTCGACCCTAAGTGGTAACTTGACTGTATGCCACGTAGCTAGTAATGGAAAATTATATGTGATTATTTATTTGCAGTGTATTGAAGTCGTTGTATGGAGTGGGCTTGGCTATTGTTCTTTGTGGCATTTGGATATAGGTCTACGGGCCAGGAAACTCTAGGAGGTCTTAGTAGTATGGATTGGAGGCCAATGTTGTAAGTTACTGTAGATGTTTGGAATTAATTTTGTGAATTTATATTATGTACAAATTGTTACCAGTAGTTTATCTGTTCTGTATGATGCCTTAAATTTATTATTTATTACTATATTATAATCAATCTGTTTCTTGTATTGGTGTATGATACCTTGGGTCTGTGGTGCAGGATATTTCCTATGAATTTAAACTGATAAGATGTAGTATATAAATTATGTGGCTGTTTCTTATGTATGATTTTTACAGGTTGGATAATATTCATTAAATGTGTATGCAACGCATGGCCTTTCCATCCCCAAGAGATTAACAAAACAATTAGATAGAAATCAAGAATGGCAAAAAAAGAAATGAAATTATAAGTAGGGTATCATAACATGAACGAGTGCTCATTTGGTGCAGTAGTTGTGTACTTGCTTCTCAAAATTAATCAAGGTATTGGTGGTGCCTTATTGGACCTGACGTCTTCTTTCCTGTGTGCTTTCCCTCTCTTCTATGGAATTGACGCCTCGCCAACCTCACTCTGAACCATGAAACCGTGATGTGTGAAACAGAACCACTTAGCAATTTTACTCCTGTATGATGTGAACTCTACCAAGTGTTTCAGTCTCGCGCGTCACGGAATCTTGGTTCACAGTAATGTTGGCGAGGCGACAACACCTTACTCCGTGGTTGTATTGTCTTTCAGGCTTAACACAATTTTCCTTTTTCCTTTTCACAATATAACAATAATTTTATCGTGTACACTATAATATTTCTATAATAATTCAACCACTCACCAACAGCAACATTTCACAATCACTTGCAGTCATCATTCCAAACAAACAGCAAGCAAAGAATTTCTTCAAGCACTTTTCAAGCTTCAAAAATATTAACTCCCTTCCATAACGGCATCCGATTTGGGCGATTTTTCCCAACTGACCCTGAGTCACTATGCAACTCTCACAATCCACCTGAATAACCATATCATCTACAATCTAAAGCTCTCATCTGCCAGTGACCTTGACATCATTATTAACGTTCATAATAAATACCTTCTGACCCATGGCTGATTAGAACTTTTTATACAACATAGTACCAAACATTCTACTCTTTTCACAAGGTAGCATTACTTTCCTCTTAACTTAAGGACTCTCCAAAATCAGTGAAATTGTAAACCAGATTTCTTCACAGAATCTCTTTGCACATTCCCACTCATTTCCGTTTTCCCTTCGCATGCTGTCAACAGTACCCTAACCTAAGCCAACCTAACCAGGGAAGGAGATAGTTTACACTTCGTACTAATGCTAATGCTTCCGGCAAGTTCCGGGAGAAATTTCCACGACTACCACAACAGACGGCACCAATGCAACATCGTACGGTACAGTATATCACTATATATATATATAATTTTATTATTATAGTGTTACTTCAAACAGGATAATTATTGTCCAGTCCACACTGCAAGAATCATCCGCCGTTGGTTTGCTGAGCAACAAGACATAGACTTGTTTGAGTGGCCCAGCAAGGGCTGTGACTTTAATCCTATTGAAAACTGCTGGGACAACATTGTTAGGTCGTGGGAACCTGGACAAGAAAGAACTTCAGGTCAGCTCCTTCAACACACAAGGGTCGAATGGGAACTATTCTGAAAAAAATCAACAAGTGATTTACAACACAGTTGCCTCTATGCCAGACAGGCTTGAGTAAGTTATTACAAACGGCGGTGGATGGAGTGGCTACTGAATGATTTCGGTAGTTAGTTGTGACCTGGTGCTTTTCCTGAATAGAGTAATTCATTATACTGTTTAATATTTTCGTTTAAAGTTATATATCCACATTGTTAATGACCTCTTCATTAACCTGTATATGACCTACTACTTTATTTTGTTGATTAATCACAATTATTATATAATAGTTTACTTATATAATTAATGGTCATTACCTTAACTCCGAAGGACATGTGTATTTTGATGTGTATATGTAATAAATGGACAAAAACATGTGATAACATGGTTGCACACCTTATAATGTAAACTTGGGATGGAGAGCAGGGACTGAGAGATGAGGGACTGATGAAAGAAAATCATTGATGACCTGTGGTTATTTGAAACATTAATGAGCAAATATAATTTAGTGCTGTGACTTTTCCCAGTGCAAGAGAGAGAGAGAGGTGGTAGAGAGAGACAAAGGGGGTGGAGGAGAGAGAGAAAAGGGGGGTGAAGAATACTTCCAGGGAGGGAGGGAAGGAAGGTGGAACGAGTTTGCAGGTATTGAAATTAAAAAATATTCTATTATCATTCTCATATATCATTTTAAACTTTTGTCATGAAAGAGTTTACATATTCATATACTATAGGTATTAATAACAGAGGATAATATTTCATAGGCCACTTCGACTTTAAATAATAATCATAAAACCACGTCAATAACAGCATTTAAATGCACTGGTGGCAACTATTCTTTATACAGTATTGCCAGACCAACTGACTCTCTCCACGAGGGTCGGCTTGCAGCGAACTTCTGCTGCCGACTGTACAGTCGCGAGCTGATGGAACGGACACACTTCAAACGAGCCCCACATCAAGTATTAGGCAGCTCACGCCACTACACATCTTACCTTATGCTCAGTGTGGGGCCAGTTCCATGTGTGTCCGTTCCATTAGTTCGCGACTGTACATTTATACATGTTGCCTGGGAACTTCGTATCACTGAACGTTATGTGACGTAAAGGTCTATTTGCATTAGAATTTCATTGTCTTATATCAATATCGATTAACAAATGTTTTCAGGCGTAATCAATAAATTACCTCCAGATGGTTATATACTTTCACCACAATTGGATCTGTGTGTCGAGTAAAGTACTGCAATGGCACCCCAGTCCAAAACCAATGATCAATGCCCCATGTCCAGCCATCAGCATTCACCAAGTCTTCTAGAGTCTCTGGAGGCTTTGTCCTTGCATTGTTGACGGTGAGGTGTGATATTAGTTCAGATTCAAATCCCGTATATATAACCAGTACGCCAATCAACCACCATCCCACCATTACCTAGTACAGAAAGCAAATAAGTAAAGTTGTTGAAACAAGTAAAAAAAACAGAAAAATAACATCAGGTGTATAAATGACTCATATACAAATTAAATGACTCCCGGGTAAAATAACTTACAATACACCATGATTATAACCCAAAATGGGATACCAGTCATCAGAGTATATATATATATATATATATATATATATATATATATATATATATATATATATATATATATATATATATATATATATATATATATATATATATATATATATATATATATATATATATATATATAAGCAAAAGTTTATAAATGAACAAATGAACAAATGACAAATGAACAAATTTGAAAAATGTATAGAAATTAAATTTAAATATATTTTAGCTGAACTTACAGTGCCATTTTTTCCTATGCTGAAAAATGTGCCATATTTTCCTGTGCCAATTTTTCTGGTGCTATTTATTCCTGTGCCATTTTTCCTACATTTGTATATAATAGAAAGTATTTAAAAGTAACCATATAATTATATTACATAGTAGATTTGTAAGACCGCCCTGTTTGCAAGTAGAAAATATAGTATGTAAGTAGGTATATAAGTTGATATAAAAGTATGCTCTGCTACGTACTAAGTTGGAATTAAAGTAAGATACTGTATGTAAGTTTCTTTATATGTAGTATTTCTGTTGGTATAGGGCAAATATGATATATAAGTAAGTTTAGGTTGACATTTAAGTATATTTAAAAGGTGTGTAGGAAGTAGTTATGGAAACTTAGTGCTTGGTTACCTATTTGCATACCTAATTACATATACTGTACTTGTGTACCTACTTACATTACATTTCAACACATTTATATGCCAACTTACACATCTACTTGCATACAAAATTAGACATCTATGTATGTGCTTATTTAGACACATATCTTCTGATACTTAAGAATTACTGGTGGTGTCCCAAAAAATTGTGTTTGTACATTGATTGATTGATTGATGGTGGCGCAACAGCTAGGGTTATAAATCGCCCTATATACTGTAATATTAAATTCTAAGGAGTTTAAAATATGGTAATTTATATCATTAATAAAATATATACACACATAAGCCAGGCTTCATTACCCCAAAAGGGAGAAGCAGCATGATTAAAATGACATATCAGTGAAATCTCACATAATTACTGAAAATATATTTTCTTTATAATCGAGTACTTACTGGAACGTCTTGCTACTCAGTACACATTTATGTACAGTGGGCTTTTATACTTACATTTTCATGATAATAGTAGTTTACTCATGTAGTATTTGTTTCCCATCTCTCGTTTTCTTTCTTTATCACACACACACACACACACACAGACATCAGTGACGTCAGAGAAAGACTGTGGGAGTAGTGGGGGATTAGACTAATCTGCGCGTGAGCCGACCCTGTATTCTCTGGACCCTGGTAAGAACCGTCACCCACCTGGTACTCGGAGAGGTGCCTGTGCCGAAGGTCCCCAAGATTGGGATACTCCACAAGATGCCGTACTTTCGAAAGGACCAGACAATCATCACAGTAGGGAGGGTGAGCCCTCTCCATTAATAATCCATGAGTCAAACGTGAGTGGCCAATGCGGAGACGGACAATAGCCGTCTCCCACTGGCGGGACAGGCCGTTGTAGTTCCACAAACCCAAGCTCTGGCGGATGCCGCAGAGCTTGTTAGCCCTGGCGGCGTCCCATCTGTCCTGCCAGCAGGAATGAACCGTAGCATATTTGTAGGATCGAATGTATAAAGCAGGGACGGGATGACGCCCGGCCGGAGGCCGAGAACTGGAGGCCGCAGCCCTAGCCAGGACGTCAGCCGGCTCATTCCCATCGACACCCACATGGGCCAGGACCCAACAAAATGTGCCTCTGTGGCTACTAAGTCCCAGGAGGACAAGCCACTCAATGATGGCCAACACCAAGGCCTTCAAAGTACTAAAGGAGTCGCTGTTGTATAATGCTCTTGTATAATGAGTCTGCAGCGAAGAGGTGTGCTTTCTCTGAGTTAAGGACCCTGTTAACGTGTATGGGAATTGGAGGTTTCTGATTCCTACCGACTATTCCACGAAACACACTCCATCCCTATAGGTGGTGTTTCTTAACAGTATTTGAAGGACTCATTTACCTCCAATTTTCTAATTATATTACACTGTCCCACGAGTCGTGTTCAGTCTGGATGGATACTCACTTTTCAACGTCGCATGCAATAATTCTCTGGTCAATTTTATCTGTTTGTCCATAATAGCTGGAACTAAATTTAAAAGCGTGAGAAGGAATATGTGGGAAATGAAACAATAGTTTTAAGTACAGTCACGAGCACTAATAAGTATTGAGGTGTGCTTGGAATACCTATAGACAATAAATATATGCACACTAAAATTTCCATTGGAATTTGTTCGTTGGTGAATTGTACTGTTCAAAGCTTTAACCAAAACTGTATCCTTATACTGTAAGTGCTCGTGACTGTACTTGAGTAAGTAAGTCTCTACTATATTTTCATTAAAGTGGAGATTCTCTTGTAGGTGAATTGGAATGTCTATGATTCCTCCAAACTATGCCCGGAAACAGAATCTCTATTATAGTACACCATTGAAGGCGTCTGTTTTATGGTATCGTTATGAGTAATCAATAGCCTTCCTATTTGTCAACAAGAGCATCTCCCCCTAAGGGACGCTGTGATCGTGTATGAAACTTGGTGACTTCTGATTTATTTTTACTATGCCACGAAACAAGCTCCTTTAATGTGAGAGGTGTTTCGTGGCAATGTTTGAAGGACTAGCCTGACCAGACGTAGCGTAGGTTGGGACTTTGGGATGAACTTCTAAGAGGGCACCCCAAGCATATAAGAGGATTATATCTAACGGAAGTTCTGGTCCTCCTGTGATTTGTGACCACATCCGCTGCACCCACCACAGCGCTAATGACCATACCACCATACACATCATTACAGCCATCCATACCACACCTAGAAAAATAATCAACCTTATTAAATCACAGTGATAGAAGGATCAAGGCTTTACCTTCCTAAAAAAAGGATATTATTATAAGGAGACTAATATCAGTGAGACTGGTAACACAACGTCTCTGGATAGGCAAAAATATACTGTGTAATAGAATTACGAGGTGGATGCGCTTTTCGGGCAGATGAATTCGTTTAGAGCTTAGATGAGTTCTGTGGATGCAGCGGCTGCAAGTTAGCTGCTTACTGCGACCTGCAACAATGTGGCGAAATGTTCTTTTATTTTAGCCAAAGAAACCAAAATGGATTCATGCAATATCACAGACCTTAGTCACGGGCGCATATTAGTCAAGTCTGGAAGAGTATACTTTATAGGGAAAATTAGAGCCAATCAGAGCTCGAGCTGGCTGTCTGAGCCAATCAGCGCCTGAGTTGCAGTGTTACCATCTCTCTCTCTTTCAAACATACATACACACATACATTCTCTCTCTCTCTCTCTTATACACACACATACATCTCTCCCTCTCTCTCTGTTATACACTCACATAGGCACATACATCTCTCTCTTATACACACACATACATTCTCTCTTTCTCTCTTTCAAACATACATGCACACACATACATTCTCTCTCTCTCTCTCTCTCTCTCTCTCTCTCTCTCTCTCTCTCTTATACACAAACATACATCTCGCTCTCTCTCTCTTATACGCACACATACATCTCTCTCTCTCTCTCTTATACACACACAAACATTCTCTCTTTCAAACACACACATATTTCTCTCTCTCACACACACTATCTCTCTCTCACTATTATTATTATCTCTCATACACACATACACTATCTCTTTTTCACACACTATCTCTCTTTCTCTCTCTCTCTTACACACACACTGTCTCTCTTTCTCTCTCTTACACACACACACTCTCTCTCTCTTGTACACACACTCCTTTTCACTCTCTCTCTCACAAAAACACACACACTCGCTCTATCTCTCTTTCACAGTATTATTATTATCTCTCTTTCTCTTACACACACACACATACATCTCTCTCTCTACCATATATATATACACACATCTCTCCCTCTATCTGTGTGTGTGTGTTCACCCCTAGCTGGCCCCACCCCACCCCTCCCCTCCCCTCCCTGCATCCCTAGAGGCGGGCAGAAAGAGACAGGGTGTGAAAAAGAGATAGTGTATGTGTGTGATAGAGCGAGTGTGTGTGTGTTTGTGAGAGAGTGAAAAGGAGTGTGTGTACAAGAGAGAGAGAGAGAGAGAGAGTGTGTATGTGTGTGTGTGTGTGTGTGTAAGAGAGAGAAAGAGAGACAGTGTGTGTGTAAGAGAGAGAGAAAGAGAGACAGTGTGTGAAAAAGAGATAGTGTATGTGTGTGTGAGAGAGATAATAATAATAGTGAGAGAGAGATAGTGAGTGAGAGAGAGAAATATGTGTGTATGTTTGAAAGAGAGAAAGAGAGAATGTATGTGTGTGTATAAGAGAGAGATGTATGTGTATGTGTGTGTATAACAGAGAGAGAGGGAGAGATGTATGTGTGTGTATAAGAGAGAGAGAGAGAGAGAGAATGTATGTGTGTATGTATGTTTGAAAGAGAGAGAGATGGTAACACTGCAACTCAGGCGCTGATTAGCTCAGACAGCCAGCTCGAGCTCAGATTGGCTCTAATTTTCCCTATGAAGTATACTCTTCCAGACTTGACTAATATGCGTCCCGGGCAACCTTTCGTTAGGGTTACCTAACAAACAAATTAAATCGTATCGTGGAATTATCAGGCCTCACATTATCCTTCTCATGATAGCAGGATATATATATATATATATATATATATATATATATATATATATATATATATATATATATATATATATATATATATATATATATATATATAAACATCATTATCATCAGTGCTCTCTTAGGTGTTTTGCCTGCTGAGATATGGGCTATTTTAAGAGTGATATGACACTCTTTTGAACCCGATTCAGTCACTCTACTGTTTTCCCCTCGTGCTTACTGACCCTTTCTCTGTCCTCCTTCCTTTTGTGTTACAATGTATTTCATACCTTAACCATTATTTTTAGATGACGATAAATAGGGTTTATGCACTGGAGCCAACATTCACTTCACAAGTAAGCCAATTTTTTACCCATGACAATTACTTTATGCTATTAAATTTATATTTGTAAATCGCAAAATCTGACTATATTGTTGATTATCGTTACTCAGAATGTAGAAAAAAAATACAGTAACCCTAAATGCAGTGTTTTGTTAGTGAGTCGTTCGGCCAGCATGAGCCAATCGTATTTATTCAGTGTGAAATGAAAGCCAATCCCCGAGCACTGAAGGCGATGTCTGAGGTCAGTGGTGGTGAGACTATCATTTCTGGATTATATTCACCATCGGCACGACACCCAGTTCACTCAGCATGCCCTCATCATCGCTCTTCACGAGGAGGGTATAAGCAGTAGAGGAATCGTTCAACGACTGGGCTGCTCAAGATCGTGTGTCAAGAAGTGGATAGAACTTTTTTCTATGAGACGTCCACACTTTGGATCGAACCACTGTCTTGGAAATTGCTAGACCATGCCGTTGACCACTAGACCACTAACACCACCAAAAGAGGAGTTGAAAGAACCTCGCTATCTACTGCTAGCATCGGGAGCCCTGGAGCTGCTACTATACTATACTACTACTATATACGTCGCGAAATAACGAAATATATTTCTTGCATACCTTGAAAAGGTCGAACAAATGCTAGGTGCCGAGGAAGGGGCTTAGAACTTAATGAGACAAGAGTCACATGATCAGTTGGGTAAGCCCGAATGAATTTGGCGGCCTTATGGCGTGCTGCTGTTGGTACTACTATTGTACTCATGTCTACATCTTCTCTTTGCAGATAACCCATCAATCCGGTCCAAACGCCATCAGTGTCTTCTCCCCAGCTGTTGTCAGGCTCCTTCAACATGGTGTACCTAAAACATAAGCACTATATACAATAATTACAAGAATTAATTTAATTTACATTTTAGTAGACATTGCGATTGAGAAAACTATTTATGGAATTCGAAATTTTAAAATGCTGTATATGTCACAAAGATAACTATTTAAACTGCATATACTGGATCTTATAAAGAATCCTTAATAATACATTAGGACCCAGTCAGTATTTTATTAGATTTCATGAGACAAATTGAAGGTAATATGAAACGCAAATTCAACTAATAAGCCCTAGCTTGGTCGAAATATTAGTTCTACTTGATTTGATAGAAGTTATGGTCGTATTAGAGTGAACTGTTGATGTATTTGATAGGTATCTGTAGTGTTCATATGGTGGTAATGGTTCATTAGATATCGGTGGTGGTTCATTAATTTTAATATTGTAACCAGTGGGATGCATTGAAAGGTATAGACGGGATAATAATGGGTATCTACCACTACCTAGTACGTTTTCTAAATAATCATTTTAGTAGGTTTGTATATGTTGGTATTGTATCAAGAGAAGCTGTTACTAGTTGATACGGGATGTTCCAAACTCACAGGGATGATGTACAGTAGTTTATTGTTGCACACAGTAGACTATATATGTATAAGACAAACAGTGACGTCGCGAGTGGGGGGGGGGTGGGGGGCTGGGGGGGACATATGTCCCTGGGCGCAGCATTTAGGGGGGCGCCAATTGCCAATTTGAAATTGTGGAAAATTAAATTGCTTTGTTTACACCATAATGAATCTGAAATAATGAAGTTAAACATTTCCTGAAAACATTAGTGCACTCAAGCCATATTTTAATTTATTTTTTCTTTATATTAATTATCAAACTTTACTTTGGGTTTAGAAATGGGTAGGCATGTTCATTAGTATTCACGTAAATAAATTAGATGAACAATTCATTTTTAAGGACTAAATATTTAGAAAATTCGTTTCCAAGTGGCTTTAAATTGCTTCTATGAGTACACAAAGAACCCCCCAGCTGACACCCCTCATCACGCCCCCACAACTTCCCTCTCCATGGATAGTTGGACTTACAGCTGTATATAATTATGTCTTCAGCTGATGATGTGCCCGGTAATACTGTACTCAATGTCAATCTTTGTATATCATATGTAATAATGTCGTCCCTAGTATATGTTTACAACTTCCATCCATAACTGAGAGAATGCCTGTTGTCTAATGATTTTTTTTCAGGTTTTCCATTAAATTCATATTTTGAAATCACCAATACTCCCTTATTATAACAGATCTGGCTTTTTCCTTGAGCTATATGCAAAGCCAGCAGATAGTGTAGGATTTACATATTTTTCGGAAAAATTGGGGCACCATAACAATCTTTGTCCCCGGGCGCCGACAACCCTCTTTGACGCCACTGAAGACAAAGGACCAACGACCGTAGTTGGAGAGGGAGAGCACGTGGTAGTAATGCGAGCACACACGAGGTAACTTGAGGAGGAGCCGTGCTACAGGCGAGTTTCAGATGAAGTGAGTGAGGCAAGATGAGGCAGCAGCTGGCAGGCAGGAGAGACAGGTTTTGGTCCTTGGCTGGTCTGGAGCAGAGTGAGGAGTTGAGGACATGCACAGCCGGGCAGCCGTATTTGAGGCGTCCGGTAGATGCGCGCGCAGGTGGGGTCACCAGCGGGGTAGACAAGTGACGCACGAGATGCGTGTGGGCTTTCACTACAGTATAAACTACCAACGCCTTAATTAATCAAAATTTCATGAATGGAGGTATATTCCACCTGATATAGTAGGGAAGTCGCACTGTTGGATAATGTTCTCCAGCTCGGAAGTTATATTACTCGCGCGACTACTCAATCAAAAGTCGAAAATAAATTGAAGATCAAAAGTGGACTCCCTCAATCATAAGTCCTGTGCATGAGCTGTAGCATTCAAATAAACTTACATATCTATATATATAAAACAGTCTGTCTGTGTGTCTGTCTGTTTAGCCGCTATGCACGCGCTCATCCTTTGACCTACAGTAATAATTTTACATACACTTTATCTCTAAAACCTGGAGAGTGTCTTGGCCTTATATTTTTTGTATTTTTCCA
>JAWZYT010005986.1:7500-25000 GCA_034508575.1 Petrolisthes manimaculis
GAGAGAGAGAGAAAAATGAAAATGATGTTTGTGTGTGTGTGTGTTATACGCAAAAACTCAGACTTAACTCTTCTTTCTTTCTCTCTCTCTCTCACACATACATCCTCTCTCTCTCTCTCTCTCTCTCTCTCTCTCTCTCTCTCTCTAAATTCTAAACTCTCCCCTCTCTCTCTAAATTCTAACCCCCTCTCCCTCTCTCTCTCTCTCTCTAAATTCTAAACTCCCCTCTCTCTCTCTCTAAATTCTAAACCTCTCTCCCTCTCTCTCTCTCTCTCCCAGGATTTAATAGGGTTGGAGAATGAGTTAGAACGAGTGGGTGTGAGTGTGAGTGAAGGTGACGCCGTGAGAAGGAGATACAGAGCCATGGTGACGTCACTGAGGGGAGAGGCCGCATCACACCGCACAACACTCGACAATTTACAGAACAGGTTGGCAGAGGAGAAGGACGCGCTGAAAAATCTGAGGGTGAGTGAGTTTGAGTCGATTTGGGTTTGTTTTGGGTTGATTTGGGTTTGTTTTGGGATGATTTGGGTTTGTGTTTTGGGTTGATTTGGGTTGTTTTGGGTTCATTTTGGTTCATATGGGTTGTTTTGGGGTGTTGTTTTGAGCGAATTTGGGTTGATTTAGGTTGGTTTATTTTGGGTTGAATCTTTTATAATATACACTCTCTCTTTCTCTCTTTCTCTCTCTCTCTCTCTCTCTCTCCAGGACAGCCGAAGAAAGGCCGAGAAGACAAGAGACAGTCTGAGGACAAGATTACACGAAGAGGAAGAAAATGCTTACGAAACCAAGAGAGAAAGAGAAAAGAGATTATTTGAATTTAGGTAAGAAGGAAGGAAGAGGGGAAGGAGAGAAGGAGAGGAGGAGGAGGAGGAAGAAAGGAGAGAGAAGGAGGGAGGATGGGGAGGGAGAGAGGGAGGGAGGGAAGGAGGGAAGAAGAGAAGGAGAGAGAGGGAGGGAAGAGAGGTGAGGAGAGGGAGAGGGGAGGAAAGAAATAGTATTAGTAGTAGTAGTAGTAGTAGTCAATAACATTCATAGTATTTACGATGGCGTGGTACCGGTACTATACATCGTACCGACACTACACCATCGTAAATACCACCACCATACAAACATTCTTACAAAACATACAAACATACAACAAACAAACATTCTTACATACATACAAACATATAAAACATAAACATTCTTACGTACAAACACCAAAAAACACACATTCCTCCATAACAAACAAACACAAGCACAAACAAACATACATACCGAACAAATACCAAACATAAAAACACACATAACAAACAAATAAACATACATACATAACAAACAAACAAAAACTACCAAACAAACACACAAACAAAAACAAATACACACATACATAACAAACAAACAAACAAAAACTACCAAACAAACACTAAACACACAAACAAACACAAAAAAAAAAAAAAAAAACATAACTAACTAACAAACAAACAAACAAACACACACACAGGCGTCGAGGAGAGGAGCGACGTGCGCAGGATTTACAAGGAATGGCTGCCGATCGCCGTTTGTCCATTCTGCGCACCCCCACGCGCAGAGGTTCCCCCACTGCCACGATACCACTCTCTCAGGATGCGCAGGAGTTGGTGGAGGCTGAACTCGAAAAATATCAACACTTATTTACCAAGTTGAAGGTGAGAGAGAGAGAAAAAAAAAAAAACACTGTCATGGATCCAGATAATAAGATAATCAGATAATAATAATAATGTTTTCGGGATTTTTAGGAGTCACGACCGTAAATTGATCGAAATACACCTATAATAATTCTATTTTCAGGATGTTTCAAAGCGGTATGATACTAAAATAAAACTAATAATGCTGTTTACAGGATGTTTTAGGGGTAACGAGCGTAGATGAAGTTGTGGACAGACTGAAAACACAGGCTGGAACTCGGGAACATCTCCGTCAGTTACGTTCTGTTACCTTAGAAGAAGTAACACGTTTGAAACAAGAAAAGGAACATTTACATCAGGAACTACACAGGGTTAAATATGCCACTACGGAAGATGCTGCTAGGTGAGTAGTAGTAGTAGGAAGAGGAAGAGGAGTAGTAGTAGAAGTAGAGGTGGTAGTAGTAGTGGGAGTAGTAGTAGTAGTAGTAGTATAAAATATTCATGGTATAATTTATACGTTACATCAAATAATAATAATAATTATAATCTATATATCTAAATGAAGAGACTCTGTTTGTGTGTCATGGTATACAAATTGTCATGTGACCACCTACAGCGCCAGGAATTCACACACGGAAAATGTGTGACAGTGAGGGGGGACAGAGGACATTTTCGTTACAAAAAACACCCCACTAATTACTTACTTACACATACTTCACTTTTATTGTACGCCTGGCAACCCACTCGGTTTGTTTACATTCCATGCTGCTACCGCTGGGAATGAAAAAATATCGTACCGTGCGTAGCATGGGCTTATGGTCTAATAATAATAATAATAATAATAATAATAATAATAATGTGACTACTACTACTACTACAAATAATAATAATAATAATAATAATAATAATAATAATAATAATAATAATAATAATAAAAAATAACCTCCTCTCTCTCTCTCCTTCAGGTTGGTGTGTGTGATTAACGAACTGAAGGATGAGGTGTGTGTGAAGGAGGGACTGAAGGAGGACATGTCACTGAGGCTGGATGGTACTATGAAGGTGTTAGCTGGAGTCAGAGCTGGATTGGAACACATAGCTGAGAAAATACAGGTGAGAGAGAGAGAGAGGGTGTGTGTGTGTGCGTGGAGAGAGAGAGAGAGTATGTGTGTGAGAGAGGGTATGTGGAGCTAGAGAGAGAGTGTGTGTGTGGAGAGGAAAGGGAGAGAGAGAAAGGGTATGTGAGAGATAGAGGGAGTGTGTGTGTATATAAAGGGAGATAGAGGGAGTGTGTGTGTGTATAAAGGGGGAGAGAGAGAGTGTATATGTGTGTGTATATGTACAGGAAATAATGCCAGAAGTTATCATTTTGTGGGGTTGGCAGGGAAATGTTATAGAATATGAGAGAATTAACCGTAATATCCTTTTGTTTACATGTATAGACGCCAGAATATGAGAGAATTAACCCTAATATCCTTTTGTTTATATGTATAGACGCCAGAATATAAGAGAATTAACCCTAATATCCTTTTGTTTACATGTATAGACGCCAGAATATAAGAGAATTAACCCTAATATCCTTTTGTTTATATGTATAGACGCCAAAACATGAGAGAATTAACCCTAATATCCTTTTGTTTATATGTATAGACGCCAAAACATGAGAGAATTAACCCTAATATCCTTCTATTTACATGTATAGACGCCAGAACATGTGAGAATTAACCGTAATATCCTTTTGTATAAGAGAATTAACCGTAATATCCTTCTGTTTACATGTATAGACGCCAGAACATGTGAGAATTAACCGTAATATCCTTTTGTATAAGATAATTAACCGTAATATCCTTTTGTATAAGAGAATTAACCGTAATATCCTTCTATTTACATGTATAGACGCCAGAACATGTGAGAATTAACCGTAATATCCTTTTGTATAAGAGAATTAACCGTAATATCCTTTTGTTTATATGTATAGACGCCAGAACATGAGAGGCCACCACGTGCTGCCTCTCCATTATTACATCTGGTGGTGTTAATGGGGTTCTGTACTGAGAGAGCACAACACCTTATTACTCAAGTTACTCCTATACATATTGACCAAAAGGTAAGTGAGAGAGAGAGACTGTATGTACTGAGAGAAACTGTATGTATTGAAAGAGAGAGGTTTATGTATTGAAAGAGAGAGGTTTATGTATTGAGAGGGGCGGCGGCGGTTTCGGCGGCGGCGACGACGAAAAGAAAAATAATAAATAATAAAAAAAAATATTAAAAAAAAAAAAAAAAAAAATATTACAATTAAAAGTTAATTAATAAAATATATATATATATATATATATTAAAAAAATATTTATATATTATTAAAAAAAAAACTAATTATTAAAAAACGACGGGGTTGCGGCGGCGGCGTCGCGGCGGGGGCGACGGCGGTGACGACGAAACAAAATAATAATAATAAAAAAAATATTAAATAAAAAAATAATAATAAAAAAATAAAAAAGAATATTAAAAAAAATATATATTATTAAAAAAACAATTAAAAAAAACTAATTATTACAAAACGACGGCGGCGGCGAAAACTCCCTATTGATGGGGTTGCTTGAGTTGACGTAAGGTGTTGTTGTTGTATGATTATATTTTGATATGATACTGATTTATTTGCACGATGGAAGGAAAGTGTAGGTGGATATTCAATTGTGGCTGTACCAACATTTCCTAGTTAGTACATACAATATTATAATAGAAAACGTCTTATAATACATACCAATTTTAAGATATCATATACATCCTTGAATTATGTGGAACGCAGTCTGTCCTCTCCATTCAACTGTCCCTCTTTTCTTTCTATTTCCTTCCTGCTGCTTGTATGTCTCACCTCTCTATCACCTTTTTCTGGCACTATATGACCTCGATGTTGATCTAAGTTGATGCACCTAATGTCAATCAATCAATCTCCCCCAACAGGCACTACTTTCAATTCCCCAGTACAGGTCCAAGTGTATTAAACTCCAACGTCACTGTCTGTCTGTCTGCTGCTACACTCACTCACTCACTCACTATCCCATATTTGTATCCAGATTCCTGAGGTCTTGTTGTTGAAGTTTCGAATCATTTGACATTCTCGTGAACCAATTACAACTCTTATACTGTTTCATATTTGCTTGAACTCACTTAAGGGCAGAGTATACTTTTGGTGCATACATTGGAATTGTAAGTGTTTGCTGGTGTGTGTGTGTGTGGAGAATTGTACGTGTGTGTGTGTGGAGAATTGTACGTGTGTGTGTGTTGAGAATTGTACGTGTGTGTGTGTGTGTGTGTGTGGAGAATTGTACATTGGTGTGTGTGTGTGTGCTGATCGTTGTTTGTCATTACACTCATGATTCATAATAAGTGTCAATTCAGTTCTGCTTCAAATGGCCTGAAACAACAGTGAACGATCGAGTACCACCCAAAGTTGAAAACAATATATTAAGGGACCGTGTGTGTGTGTGTGTGTGATGTACAGTTGGGGAACAAAGTATCTGTACACCGTTGACGACTTCTGTGGTAACATTGTCAGTAATAAACACATTAGTAATAGGTAAAATGTATTCATTACTACATAAGGATAACTGATATTGATAAACACGTTAGTAATAGATAACATTTATTCATTACTATATAATGATAACTGATATTGATAAACACGTCAGTAATAGATAACATTTATTCATTACTATATAATGATAACTGATATTGGGTGACGTCGACCAACCACAGACAGTGAAATAAAAGTTATCCTTCAATTCATAAACACTTTCTCTCATTGATGTGTTTACTTTGGGGGTGTTGCCAGAAGACGCCAACAGTGTTCACATACATTATTCCCCAACTGTACATGTAGTCTGAAAATTGGAGATAAATGAGTCTTTCAAATATTAGTTTTGTGTATGAATGTATCAATAAAATTCCTTAAATGTTTATAAATATATCAATAAATCTCCTTAGTTTGTTTATAAATATATCAATAAATTTCCTTAGTTTATTTATAAAGGTAATAATAAATCTCCTTAGTTTGTTTAGAAATATATCAATACATCTAGTTTGTTTATAAAAATGTATTAATATATTTTTGCATTAATTCTTTTATTGTTGTTTACAGTTGGCTGAGATGGCTGAAGAGGAGAAGGATAATAATGGATGTGTGTTGACCTCTCCTGAAAACATACGTGTATCATTCCCAGGCAATACAGGAACTAGTAAGACGGGACAACAACAGGTATAGTGAAGGATTTAGTTGTGTGTGAAGGAGAGAGAGAGAGAATGTTTGTTTATACTGTATTTTGTGTGTGTAGAGAGGTAATGTTTTTATGTCTATACTGTAATGTGTGTGTGAAAGAGATATGATGTTTATGTCTATACTGTAATGTGTGTATGTAGAGAGAGATAATGTTTATGTCTATACTGTAATGTGTGTGTGTGTGTGTAGAGAGAGATAATGTTTATATGTCTATAGTGAAGGCGAGAGATTCTATGTACCGAAAGAGAGGGAGGGTTAAGGCCAAAATAATATTGTTATGAAATACTAAAAATAAACAACTGATTATTTCATTTTAAAGATTTCATTTTTTTTCACAGGTTGAATAAAAATAAAAACAATAATAACAAAATAATAATAATGACCTTTTTTAATATTTTTTTCACAGGTAGATGAAGGAGGGGATAGTGGAGAAGAGGAGGAAAGTTTAACTAGAAAATTTATAAAGAGACAAGCCCAGATGATTGTAGAAGCCAAAGCCAGGAAGAGAAACCGACCTGTATCAACATTCAAGTCTTAAATAATGTGGTTTGTAAACATCCTAACCAAAAAAACTAAACCAAAGAAACAGACCGGTATCAACATTCAAGTCTTAAATAATGTGGTTTGTAAACATCCTAACCAAAGAAACAGACCGGTATCAACATTGGTCTTAAATGTGGTTTGTATACATCCTAACCAAAGAAACAGACCGGTATCAACGTTAGTCTTAAATGTGGTTTGTAAACATCCTAACCAAAAAAACTAAACCAAAGAAACAGACCGGTATCAACGTTAGTCTTAAATGTGGTTTGTATACATCCTAACCAAAGAAACTAAACCAAAGAAACAGACCGGTATCAACGTTAGTCTTAAATGTGGTTTGTATACATCCTAACCAAAGAAACTAAACTCCTAAGGTATTGCCAGGGTGACCAAAGCCGCTCTCTGGGACTCATGCCCCCTTGCGATACCATACACAAATACCATCATCTCTTACTCCCTGCCCACCCCAAACCCAATCTCCAGAATCACATCCATACTCCAATCACTCATCAGTCCATCCAAACACTCTTAAACACACAGCTGCATGCACCATCTCCTGACATCCATCCATCTGATTCCTCCCTTCCCCGTGAGGACAGTCCACCTGGCCAGGCTGTGATGTGGCCACCACCTGGCCCTTCTGACATACCAAGAGGCTGGATGGAACCATTGTAGATGCCTGTCCAGGATGTAACACAACACCCCATACTATTAAACATATTATTGAAGACTGCAATACACCACACTCACCAACAACACAACAACTCATACTATTAAACACATTATTGAAGACTGCAACATACAACCACGCTCACCAACAACACAACTACTCATACTATTAAACACTGCAATACATACACTCACCAACAACTCAACACAGCACCCAATTTTATATTAAACACTGCAATACACACAATCACACTCAACAACACAACACCCCATTCTATTAAACACTGCAATACACACAACCACACTCACCAACACAACATACCGTACTCTCTCCGAGGGCACTGTGGGAGGAACTCGGTGCTGCTCGGCCAGACACCTTGACCAACTTCAACAACTGAACTCCTAACGAATGAAACAGAACTGTGTATAAATGTGTTGATTCTACAGTGGTTTGTAAGCACCCTAACAAATTAAACTGAACTCCTAATGAAAGAATGAACCTGAACAAGACCAGACCCCCATGTTAGACTTCAGTATATATTGTACACTCTCCTCTCTTTATGCGACCCCTTCAGGAGCCTAACCTCCCATAAACAAAGAGGAGTGTATACCTAACCTAATAATAATGTTTTAGTGCATTTATATAGACAAACCTAGTTATATAATTAAAGTTCAATTGCATTTCAAGTAGTTATAATAAACAATGAACCTAATAATAATAATAATATTGTATTGCATTTAGTTATACAGTACATATAGCTTTCTCCGTGTTGTAAACCCTGGAAAACAAACCAAATAATAATGTTCGATTAAATTTAAAGCAGTTATAAAAAAATTCTATATTGTGATTAGCAAAACAACAAACCTAATAATAATAATAATATTGTTGTATGGTGTTTACGTAGTCGATTATTTGTTGTAAATCCGTGAAAACAACAAAGCTAATAATAATAATAGTTATATTGCAATTATAGTTGTAATTATTATTTCTATATTGTGATTAGCGAAATAAACCTAAAAATATAGATGTTGTATTGCATTTACATAGACAAACTTAATAATATAAATAATGTTGTATTGCATTTAAGGTAGTTATAAAATAATTTCTATGTTGTAACTCTAAAAAAATAACTTAGTGATTAGCATAACAATAATAATAATAAAGTTGTATTACAATTATATAGTTATATTAATTTCCTTAAATGTTGTAATCCCTGGAAAAAAAACTTTGATTAACACATTACCTAATTATGGATTATTATTTTTGACCACAACTGTACTTTTTAAAATACATTAATTCTTCCATGTAAGCTTTCATCAATCAAGCCGACAGTATATTTTTAACATTAGGTATTTCAGACATGTAAGCTTTCATCAATTAAGCTGACAGTATATTTTAACATTAGGTATTTCAGGCATGTATTTAAGCTTTCATTTAAAAAGCTTAAAATTAAACAGACATACTTTAACAATGGGCATTTCAGAACCACATATACACGGGTAAAATGAACAAAACACATTTAAGCTTTTGATTTATTAAGCTTTATTTATTATTCAAGCTTTAACAGCATATTTCAACATTGGGTATTTCATGTTTTTCCTGATTTGTTTTGCAGTCTTGAGTTTGCGTTCCTTGGGCTGGATCCCGAGACGACGAGAACGAGTCAGCTTAGGTCTCAGGTCAAGGGGCTTAAGCTTCTTGTTCTGTAAAGAGAGGACGAATTAAGCTTATTGTTTGTCTGTAATGAGGAAGAATTTAAGCTTACTATTCTATGAGTGTTGTGTGTGTGTGTATGTATGAGAGGGAGATATTTAAGCTTAACTCAACCCCCTCAATTATTATTATTATGAGGTGCTGCAAAATTATTATCATGCTGTATTGCAAAATTATTATTATGAGGTGCTGCAAATTATAATCCTACAACAACAACACCTTACGTCAACTCAAGCAACCCCCTCAATTATTATTATTATTATGAGGTGGTGCAAAATCATACACGTGTTGTTCTTTATTACCAAGATAATTATTTACTACGATGGAAGGAAAGTGTTGGTGGATATTGGATTGTGGCTGTACAAACTTTGGATAATGAATGAAAGGAGTAAACTAGAAATTAACAATCATATAGGAGGGGAAATTTTGAATAAGTTAGGTCAAGTCGATGATAATTATTCATATACAGAATTGTATGTATGTGTGTGTGTGTGTATCAGTCCTATCGATCATAACCCACATGGATATTCGGGTTGGATAGTTTTCATCATGTTAATTGCAATAATAATAATAATAATAATAATAGCCATCTTTCTCTCACACATACACACCCTTTCTCTCTCACACAGACAAACACACACACTATCTCGCTCTCTCACATACACATTAACCTTTTTCTCATTATTGTCACTCATTTTCTGTCCCCTCTAACACACCCTCCTCCCTCTCACACATATACTCTTTCCCTCTCATGCGGGATTCACATTAGCCCGTGTGTACGGATCGAACAGCCTTGTATTTGTGAACCGTGACTGTTCTACCATCCCGGGCAACACATGGAACGGATCCAAGCATGGCGGCGGCGGTGTTGTCCCTGTATAATGTTCTTGACTTTTCATCATATCATAAAAATATGAAAATGAAGTATGTGGAAAAATAAAGGAGTAAATTTATTAAAATATTTTAATTACTAACTTGTATTTGTTAAATGCACGTCAATTTCTGTGAGGATAAAAATATTATTGATGGTTACTGTAAGCACGGCACCACCACATGGGCCCAGTTGTAAACAATACAATGTGAGAATTGAAGCAGACATTATATTACACTATTCCTCTGTTATATCAAAACCAACTATATTTATCAGGTATGATAATATGTTATGCCAAAGTACAGTTGCCAAAAAATGTATTGCGACAACTATTGATACAACATGTAATATACTAATGTCCATAGTTGTTTGTAGGGATTATAAGTATGTATTACAGAAGGATATGTATATTTCCTTCTGTATATACATGCTTATAGTCCATACAAATAGTTGTGGATATTACTAGGGTTAAAGTTCTATCAAGATTTGTTGCAATACCTTTTTTGGCAACTGTACCTGTATGGTTTGAATAATAATGTTGAGTTGCTTGGCGTCCATCTTGTTGTTGTACTTGTAAACAAATGGCTCCGTAGAACTGGACGGAGCTCATCTACACACTGGCTAATGTAAATCCCACATCACACACACTTTCTCCCTCTCTCTCTCACACACACACACACATAATCTCTCCCTCTCTCACACACACACATAATCTCTCCCTCTCTCACACACACAAGCACATAATCACTCCCTCTCTCACACACACACACATAATCTCTCCCTCTCACACACACAAGCACATAATCACTCCCTTTCCCTCTCACACACACTCATACCCTCTCTCTCACACACACACACAATTTCTCACCTTATAGAATTTCCTAAGGTTCTCTCTGGTCTTCTGGTTGATGGTAATGAGAACTCTGGCGATGGACTTTCGCACTACACGGCTGTTGGTGTGAAAGACAAGAGAGGGTGGGAGAATATTAATAACAATAATAATAATAATATTCTAAAAGTACTGCAATGCATGTGTGTATGTCAGTGCGTGTGTATGCATGTGTGTGTGTGTATCAGTCCTATCGATCAAAACCCACATGGATAGTCGGGTTGGATAGTTGTCATCATGTTATAATAAAATAATTGTAATAATAATAGAAATGTAAATACAACATAATATAATTGTAAATATAATATAATAATATAATTGTAATAGCAATACAGTGAAAGCTCTTTTTTCCGGCAACTAACCGTATCCGGCATTTTTTTTTCCATAAAAATATAAATATAGCCAAAAAGAGCAGCCACGTTCACCAACTCAGAGCGCAGAGTGAGGAGGGAGTGACAAGTGTTAAAAGTGAAGAGAAGTGTATTGTACTATTACTTTACAAATGTAAATACAATATTACAATTCGTATTAAGCATATCAAATGAATATAACAATTTGTAATAAGGTTTTCGCAGACAACTCATGACTGAAATGAGTCGTCATGTGTGGGGAGTTGGCGCAAAAACTACTGCAGCTATAGCGATGAAATTTCTGGTAGAGAAGTATCATACATTCAAGGACATTTTGTAAGCAAATTATTGAACTAGCTGAATTAGTAAGGTTAGGTGGACTGGAAAACCGATATTGGTGCCTGCAAATGTGCGCATCAACGAAATTCCATCAAATTCAAAGTTTCAACACCTACTTTTGCTTACATTTTAGATAGTTTAGATGCAGCTCCTCCTGTGATAATAAAATAATAATAGTAATAGTAATAAATAGTAAAAATAATAGTAATAAATACCGGTTATTATAATACTTTTGCTTAAATTTTAGATAGTTTATATGAACCCCCTCCCGTGATAAAATAATAATAATAGTAAATAGTAATAATAATAGTAATAAATAGTAATAATAATAGTTTTAGTTACATTTTAGATAGTTTAAATGCAGCCCCTCCCATGATAAAATAATAATAATAGTAATAATAATAGTAATAATAATAGTTTTCCTTACATTTTAGATAGTTTAGATGCCGCCCCTCCCGTCACCTTTGCTACCCTCAGGCCAGACAGTTCTTGCTTCAGTTCATCCAGTTGTTTGAGAAGCTCCACACGCTTCTTGACCCGAAGGTCACTGCATCTCACCTTATGCTGTCAACAAGGTCAACTTTATTAGTTTATATACGTACATACACGCATACATATACACATTCCTACATGCACATATACCGTACTAAAAAAATGATAATTATATACATATATACACATTCCTACATGCACATATACTAAGTAAGTAAATTATATATGGTACATACAAACAAAATTATCCCTCATTTCCACAAACCATGCCATTTTCAATCCCTCATTTCCACACACCATCCCATTACAATCCCTCGTTTCCTCAATCCCAAAATAATCCTTCATTTCCTCACACAATCCCAAAATTATCCCTCATTTCCACAAAACATGCCATTTTCAATCCCTCATTTCCACACACCATAGCCAGAATAATCCCTCATTTCCACACACAATCCCAAAATAATCCCTTATTTCTACACATACAATCCCAAAATAATCCTTCATTTCCACACACAATCCCATTAAAATCCATTTCTTCACACAATCCCAAAATAATCCCTCATTTAATTACGTTATCCAAGTCCCATTTAAATCCTTCATTCCCAGACACAATGTAAACAAATCCCTATTTTTCCGCATTAATCCCTCACCAATCACGCCTCCCGTGGACATTCCAATCCCTAATTTCCTTACCAACCCCTCAAATCCCCATGCCGTCCCATTCCAATCCCTAATTTAATCCCATATTTCAATTTTCAATCCCAAACGCACGAGTTGGAAAAATGTAAACACAAGACAACACGACCCATTTCAATCCCTATTTTCCCCATTAATCCCTCACCATTGACGCCTCCCTCGGTCATTATAATACAGCCAGGACATTCAACATCCCTAATAATCCCTCGCAGACCGGTAGGGATTACGGATGGAGTCGATGTTTACGGATATATCGGATACACTCACCATGATGGAGGTGCCGCCGCCGATGGGGACTTGCTAAGAAGGAGCGACTAACTAAGCAGTGTTGCCAAATCAAATGTCTGGACTCTGAGGCAGAATGTCGCTAGATATGCAGCAAAATTATGCTAAGAATAGTAAAATACTGCTAGATTATTCCCAGATCAAATAATTATACTGTAATATTTTTAAAGAGGACTTAGAAATTATGGATTTTACAAAGTTGAGCCTGCTGACTAAAAAGATGCTTTACATCAGCATTAGCTACAGTGCAGTAGGAGAGACAAAATATCCCTTGCTACTTGCTACAATATGTTGTTTACTTCTTATACTTCAAATGTTGATAAATAATTGCCACCCTAACTGCCTTATTAAAGTGATAAAATGTTTTACCTCCAGAAAATTACGCTATATAGCTGCTAGATGGAAAATATTGTTGCAATGTGAGCACTGATTTATAATATCTAGATCTAGCGATTTTTTCGCTAATTTAGCAACTTTGGAAGTGAGTACGCATGTGCCGCAGTCACGTGACGTCATGAAAAAAGTGAACGATGAGATGCGGATTATTATTATTATTATTATTATTATACTCTTGCTATTTGTTATTATTATTATCATTATTATTTAAAAGGAGAGAGAGATAATTTGGCCTTATAATATTATTATTATCATTATTATCACATTGTTATTACTATTAGGCCACCTTCTTCACACGACGTGACCACAGTCGCGCCACCATGGTAGACCGACCATATACTTGTATTGGTTTACAACTTTAGATGGAGCCCTTCACACGTGGTCGTAGGACCAGACTAATTAGCCGCGCGACCAGATTTCTGATCGCCAGGAAAGGCGACCAAGTGAGCGGCCACCCTGGTGGCGTGACTGTGGTGGCGCCACCACAGTCGCGCCACCACAAGATTATTGGCCGCGCGGCCACGGTCGCGTTTCATTTTCTCGACGCGACCAAGGCCAATATATACTGGTATAGATAGGGTCGGGTCGGGTCAGGTTATGGAAATTAAAAAGTTTTGGAATTCTGTAGTAAATATTATTCTATTTAAACAATACAACCTTCCAAAAGGAAATACCTACATACAGACAGACAGCTTTGTAACACAGCTTTGTAACATAGCTCTTTGTAACATAGCTCTTTGTAACATAGCTCTTTGTAACATAGCTCTTTGTAACATAGCTCTTTGTAACATAGCTCTTTGTAACATAGCTCTTTGTAACATAGCTTTGTAACATAGCTCTTTGTAACATAGCTTTGTAACATAGCTTTGTAACATAGCTCTTTGTAACATAGCTCTTTGTAACATAGCTTTGTAACACAGCTTTGTAACATAGCTTAGTAACATAGCTTTGTAACACAGCTTAGTAACATAGCTTTGTAACACAGCTTAGTAACATAGCTTTGTAACATAGCTCTTTGTAACATAGCTTTGTAACATAGCTTTGAAATTCTAAGTAATTATAATTATCTTTCTCTTGAACCTAGCTTTGTAACCTAGCTTTGTAATACAGCATCGTAACATAGATTTGGAACACAGCTTTGTAACATAGCTTTGTAATACGATTTGTAACATATTTGTAATACAGCTTTGTAATATAGCTTTGTAACATAGCTTAGTAAGATATAGCTCTGTAACATAGCTTTGTAGTACAGCTTAGTAACAGAGCTTTGTAACATAGCTTTGAAATTCTAAGTAATTATAATTATCTTTCTCTGTAACACAACTTTGTAACATAGCTTTGTAACATAGCTGTATTAGACCTTTTTCACACGGTACGGGAAATAGCTGTATGTGTGTGTGTGTGTGTGTGTGTGTGTGTGTGTGTGTGTGTGTGTGTGTGTATGTGTATGTGTGTGTGTGTGTGTGTGTGTGTGTGATGTAGTCAGAAAATTGGAGGTAACTGAGTCCTTCAAATATTGCCACAAAACACACGTATATGATTTTGCACCACCTCATAATAATAATAATAATAATAATAATAATAATAATAATAATAATAATAATAATAATAATAATAATAATAATATCTACCAACACTTTCCTTCCATCGTAGTTAAATAAATATCTTAAATGGTAATAAAGAATAACACGTATATAATTTTGCACCACCTCATAATAATAATAATAATGATTGACGTAAGGTGTTGTTGTTGTATGATTATATAAATTAGTATCATATCAAAATATAATCATACAACAACAACACCTTACGTCAACTCAAGCAACCCCTTCAATTATTATTATCATTATCATTATTATTATTATTATTATTATTATTAGGTGGTGCAAAATCATACACGTGTTATTCTTTATTACCATTTAAGATATTTATTTAACTAAGATGGAAGGAAAGTGTTGGTAGATATTATTAATTATTATTATTATTATTATTATTATTATTATTATTATTGTTGTGGCTGTACCGTTATAGCCGCTAAAACTACAGCTGTACCGTGTGACATAGTAAGGAAAGGTGTAACGTAGCTTTGTAACCTAGCTTTGTAACCTAGCTTTGTAATTCTAATCCCTTTTGATATTAATGCAATGATGGTATGCAAGGACAGAATAAGATGATAGTGTTGGTGTGTTAATACGATGCATAGTGCGATACCATAGACACACACATACAGTACAGTCATCGTATAATACCATGGTATGTTCTTGCCTACTATACGGTAATAATACTATAATTACTTCAAATATATAATTAGAATATTATTTTTAATATAATTAGTATCATATTTCCTTCTGTCATTACCAGCATTGTTATAATAATTAAATATTATTATTATTATTATTATTGTAATCATCTTTCATAATAATAATAACAATACAGTAATAATAATGATAATAATAATAATTATAATAATAATATTATTATTATTATTATAATCATCTTTCATAATAATAATAATAATAATAATAATAATAATAATAATAATAATAATAATAATAATAATAATAATAATAATAATAATAATAATAATAATAATTATAATAATATAAACTATCATTTTTTTTTCAAATATGGAAGAAGTATTATTATTTTTAATTATTAAAATTCTCATAGATGATAATTATTTATAATATATAAGTACAGTACTGTATTTATCTTTTATAAAACTTTGGCACTTAATTATCATTAAATAATTAAATAAAGATTACAACATCCTATTGGTAAAATTGGAAGATTACTGATTCCTATACACACACACACACACACACACACACACACACACACACACACACACACACACTCTGAAAGTACACACACACACACACACACACACACTATGTCAGTACGTACAGTGGCGTTAAGGGGGTGTGGAAATTGGGGGACAGGCTTGGGGGTGGTGGTTGGGGGGGATAAAAAGCCTGTCCTCTATTCCCGCACCCTCCCCAACCCCCCCAAGCCTGTCCCCTACTCCCGCACCCCCCAAAAAACCCCAAGCCTGTCCCCTACTCCCGCACCCCCAAAAAACCCCAAGCCTGTCCCCTACTCCCGCACCCCCCAAAAAACCCCAAGCCTGTCCCCTACTCCCTTAAATGCTACACTACAATAATTGGTTATTATTATTATTAGTATTGGTGATTTCAAAATATGGAAGTTGTAATTATATATACCAGGGAAGACATTATTACGTATGATATACAAAGATTGACTCAGTACTGTATACTATTTAAAGCCACTTGGAAACTAATTTTTTTTTAAATCTTTACTACTTTAAAAATGAATTGTTCGTCTAATTTATTTACGTGAATACTGTACTAATGAAGATGCCTATATAGTATACCCATTTATAAACTCAAAGTAAAGTTTCATAATTAATATAAAGATAAAATAAATTAGAATATGTGTGTGTGTGTGTGTGTGTGTGTGTGTGTGTGTGTGTGTGTGTGTGTGTGTGTGTGTGTGTGTGTGTGTGTGTGTGTGTGTGTGTGTGTGTGTGTGTGTGTGTCTGTGTGTGTTGTGTGTGTGTGTGAGAGAGATTGTTTGTCTTGAGTTCACAAATCTTTTCAGGAAATGTTTAACTTCATTATTTCAGATTCACTTTGGTGTAAATAAACCAATTTAATTTTCCCTAACTTCAAATTGGCAATTGGCTCACCCCCCTAAATGCTGCCCCCAGAGACATATGTCCCCCCCCCCAACCCCCCACCCCTCACAACGCCACTGAGTACGTACACACACACACACACACACACAGTCAGTACGTACACACACACAAACACACACACAATATTTATTTTGTGGCACAGTTTCAATTTACCAACAAGATATTTTAATCTTTACTTAATTTAATTATAAATAATAATATAATCAAATATAATAATAATAAAATAATATTAATAATAATAATAATAATAATAATAATAATAATAATAATAATAATAATAATAATAATTAGCCTCTGAAAAATTTAATTAATATATAATTTTTCACTATTTAATATTAAATTTCCTAAGCAATAATATATTAACAATTCTAATGATCTAATTTCTAAATAAAATTATCTAATAAAATTATCTAATGTAATTATTCATCTAATCAAAAATGTCTTTATTATTATTATTATATTTTATCTAAGTTTGGAGTAAATTGGAGTATTCTGATTCCTCCAAAGTGAGTCAGGAAACAACATAACCCATAAGGAAATATAATGGTATCTGTTGCTTGCACGAATTTGGAGGAATCATTTCATCCACATTATAATATATAGATGTATATAG
>JAWZYT010005986.1:30000-35000 GCA_034508575.1 Petrolisthes manimaculis
CTGTAATAGGAATAATCTATCTATCTATCTATCTATTTATCTATCTATCTATCTATCTATCTATAGTTCTTCCACTCTGTTCCAACACTCCCTCCTTACTCCCTACTCTGCCCCTCACATTACTCTCCTTTACATACTCTCCTTTACATACTCTACTTTACATACTCTCCTTTACATACTCTCCTTTACATACTCTCCTTTACATACTCTCCTTTACATACTCTCCTTTACATACTCTACTTTACATACTCTCCTTTACATACACCTTCTTTACAAACTCTCCTTTACATACTCTCCTTTACATACTCTCCTTTACATACTCTCCTTTACATACTCTCCTTTACAAACTCTTCACCTTACATACTCTCCTTTACATACTCTCCTTTACATACTCTCCTTTACATACTCTTCTTTACATACTCTTCACCTTACATACACCTTCTTTACAAACTCTTCACCTTACATACACCTTCTTTACAAACTCTTCACCTTACATACACCTTCTTTACAAACTCCTCACCTTACATACACCTTCTTTACAAACTCTTCACCTTACATACACCTTCTTTACAAACTCTTCACCTTACATACACCTTCTTTACAAACTCTTCACCTTACATACACCTTCTTTACAAACTCTTCACCTTACATACACCTTCTTTACATACTCTTCAAGTCACTTCACTTCAAGTCACTTCACTTCAAGTCGCTTCACTTCAAGTCACTTCACATCAAGTTAGTGTAGGTCAATTGGTGTGAGTCAAAACACAACAAAATCTCCGTTCACACCGACAGCGTCAGCCTGAGTCAAATCATTACTGTGTTTAAGGGGGTGCGGAAATAGGGGACAGGCTTGGTGGGGTGTGGGAATAGGGGACAGGCTTGGTGGGGTGTGGGAATAAGGAGACAGGCTTGGTGGGGTGTGGGAATAAGGGGACAGGCTTGGTGGGGTGTGGGAATAGGGGACAGGCTTGGTGGGGTGCGGGAATAGGGGACAGGCTTGGTGGGGTGTGGGAATAGGGGGACAGGCTTGGTGGGGTGTGGGAATAGGGGACAGGCTTGGTGGGGTGCGGGAATAGGGGACAGGCTTGGTGGGGTGTGGGAATAGGGGACAGGCTTGGTGGGGTGTGGGAATAGGGGGACAGGCTTGGTGGGGTGTGGGAATAGGGGACAGGCTTGGGGTGGGTAGAAAGCCTGTCCCCCAATTCCTGCACCCCCCCAAAAAAAACCCAAGGGTGAGGGTTACAAATAAATAGCAATAAACACCGATAAATAAAGCAATATACACTGATAAATAAAGACAATTAATCTTACTAATAAATAATTTAATCTTACTATGATGATGATGATGATGATGATGATGATGTTGATGTTGTTGTTGTTGATATTGTTGTTGTTGTTGTTGTTGATATTGTTGTTGTTGTTGTTGTTGTTGATGGCCCTGGTGGGGTCTGCATGCAACATAATGCCTTAGTAAATAAAGCCACTACTTTATTAATTAAATAATTAAATAAAGCTGCTACTTTATTATTAAATAAATAAAGCCGCTACTTTATTATTAATTAAATAAAGCCACTACTTTATTAATTAAATAATTAAATAAAGCTGCTACTTTATTATTAATTAAATAAAGCCACTACTTTATTAATAATTAAATAAAGCTGCTACTTTATCATTAAAAAATAAAGCCGCTACTTTATCTATTAAATTGACTCCATTCTACTAAAATACAATAATTTTTGCTAGTGGAAAAAATATATGCATTTATTAATATAATTATAATATTTTCATGCATAATGCTCTATGGAAAAGTTAAACATTTTTACTAATATTATTCTACATAAAAATTGTCTCTCTAATGTGCAGGTTTATATTATAATAATAATAATAATAATAATAATAATAATAATAATAATAATAATAATAATAACAATAATAATAATAATAATAATAATAATACAAGTACAGTATCACATCTCACACACACACACACACACACACACTCAATACCAATTACCTTCTCACTCATACAAAATCTCTCATACACACACACACACACATACACACACACACACACACACACACACTCGCCACCAACTGCCTTCTCACTCCTATATTTCTCCACAGTTTATTTTAATGCAAATATTTGGTGGACACATTTCTGAACCCTCTCTGTTCCTTACTAACTTTATTCTCTGTTACTTCCATCAGTCTCTCAGTAAGAACCTTCCCATACACCTTCCCTGGTACACTAACAACCGTAGTTTTAAAAAAATTGAGGGCATCCACAACTTAAAATACCATACATACTGTACATACATACATACAGTCGTGGACAATAATAATCATCCACATATGGGTCTCAAACAATTTACTGTCTAATGTTTTCACGTTCACATATGATGTAACTGTTTTAAGTAGTGCATAACTGCTTGTATTAAATTAAAAGATGGTAGTTAACCTATTTATTGTAAAGTTTATCATCTAAGGAACAGAGGGAAGCTGTCAAACTCTTACGTGAGTTACCCCCCTATATGGATGATTATATATGACTCTGGCACCTCTCCCTCCCTCCCTCCAAGCCAATGTTCATATAAGTAACATCCACTCCACCACCACTACTATCTATCTATCTATAGCTCTGACGCCTCGTTCCCTCCGGGTACTCCCTCCAAGGGGATGGCCACGGCAGAAGTGTCTCCAGTTTTCCCTGTTCCAACACTCCCTCCTTACTTGTTCAAACCCTCCTCTCCCCTTCATGTTTCTTTCCTTCATATACTCTTCCACTCTATTCCAACACTCCCTCCTTACTCCCTCCTCTCCCCTTCATGTTTCTTTCCTTCATATACTCTTCCACTCTATTCCAACACTCCCTCCTTACTCCCTCCTCTCCCCTTCATGTTTCTTTCCTTCATATACTCTTCCACTCTATTCCAACACTCCCTCCTTACTCCCTCCCCTCCCCCTCATGTTTCTTTCCTTCATATACTCTTCCACTCTATTCCAACACTCCCTCCTTACTCCCTCCCCTCCCCCTCATGTTTCTTTCCTTCATATACTCTTCCACTCTATTCCAACACTCCCTCCTTACTCCCTCCCCTCCCCCTCATGTTTCTTTCCTTCATATACTCTTCCACTCTATTCCAACACTCCCTCCTTACTCCCTCCCCTCCCCCTCATGTTTCTCTCCTTCATATACTCTTCCACTCTATTCCAACACTCCCTCCTTACTCCCTCCCCTCCCCCTCATGTTACTCTCCTTTACATACTCTTCCACTCTGTTCTGCCATCTAACTGGTGGTCTGCCTCTCACACCACATCCCACAACTTCACTTCCATACACCTTCTTTACAAACTCCTCATCCATTAATAATAATAATAATAATAATAATAATGCTATAAAAAAGCTATAATATATACAAAGCTATAAAGCATTGTATGATATGCAAGGACATCCAAAGTGGTGGTGTATACTAAGGTGGTGTTTACGATGGTAGTGTATACGATGGTAGTGTGGTAATGACTCCATAACCATCGTATCTACCACCAATGTTCTTGAATACAGAGTTGTGTGTGTGTGTGTGTGCGTCTTGTGTGTGTGTGTGTGTGTGTGTGTGTGTGTGTGTGTGTGTGTGTGTTGTGTTGTGTTGTGTGTGTGTAACCTTAGTGTTAGATTATATTAGGTCATGTCAGGTCATGTTAGGTTAAGTTAGGTCATGTTAGGTTAAGTTGTTTAGGTTAGATTATATGTTAGGTTAGGATTGATCAGGTTAAGTTAGGTTAGGTTAGGTTAAGTTAGGTTAGGTTAGGTTAAGTTATTTAGATTATTTTATGTTAGGTTAGGTTAGGTTAGATCATGTTAGCTTCAGATCAGATCAGGTGAGGTGAGGTGAGGTGAGGTTAGCTTGAGGTGAGGTTAGCTTGAGGTGAGGTTAGCTTGAGGTGAGGTTAGCTTGAGGTCACACATTACCTCAGGACAGGAATGATACACGGCCAGAAGTTGTTCAATACTCTTAGGTGTTCTGGGTGAAGAATCCGATGTACCGGCCGTGGTTGTATTAGTAGTGGTATCAGACGTTAGTGAATAATTAGCTGCCCTCATGTATAAATAGTGGTGAACCCGACCACCTCCACCACCGCTTCCACCGGAGCTGCCGCCGGTTCCCCCGATGGCTCCGGTGCTGCCCGTGCCGTCCCGGAGGTCCCCCGTGGAGCTGGAGGCCATGGAGGACTGTGAAGGGCGTCTCGACCCTCCTGTAGGACCCAAAAAATATTTAGTAATACAGTACAGTACTGTATATGGAAAAGGTAATTTTTTTTTTTTTTTATTTTTTTTTGTAAAATATGGAAAATTTAAAAATGAGTTAAATATTAAAAATTAAAAAAAAATGAGTTAAATATGGATTTTTTTTAAAAAAATGAGTTAAATATAGAAAAAAAATATATTGAAAATGACAAAAAATGAATAAAATATGGAAAATGAAAGAGTAAAATATGGAAAATAAAAAAACAAGGAGTAAAAAATGAAAAAAAAAGTAAAATATGGAAAATTAAAAAATTAAAGAGTAAAATATCGAAAAAAAAAAAAAAGTAAAATATATATGGAAAATATAAAAAAAAAAAGAGTAAAAAATGAAAAAAAAAGTAAAATATATATGGAAAATAAAAAAGAGTAAAATATGGAAAATGAAAAAAAGAGTAAAATATGGAAAAAAAAAAAAAAAGTGGATTTTTGTTATTGTTGTTGTTGTGATTGTTGTTGTTATTGTTGTTATTGTTGGAATGTGTGTATGTACTGTATATAAATTAATTGATTGATATTATAATTTACTATTGTGTGTGAGAGAGAGAGAGAGAGAGAATAATAGTAATGTGTGTATGTATGTATGAAAATAATAGTAATGTGTGTGTGTGAGAGAGAGAGACACACAAAAAAGAGACAGACACACACACAAAGAGAGAGAGAGAGAGAGAGAGAGACACACAGAGAGAGAGACACA
>JAWZYT010005986.1:40000-45000 GCA_034508575.1 Petrolisthes manimaculis
AGGTTAAGTTAGGTTAGGTTAGGTTAGATTAAGTTAGGTTAGGTTAGGTTAGGTTAGGTTAGGTTAGGTTAGGTTGGGTTTAAGTCTACAGTATAATGTGTAAAGTTAGATTAAGTTGGGTTGGGTTGGGTTGGGTTGGGTTAGGTTAGGTTAGGTTAGGTTAGATTAGGTTAGGTCTAAGTCTACAGTATAATGTGTAAAGTTAAATTAAGTTGGGTTGGGTTAGGTTAAGTAAGGTTAGATTAGATTGAGTTTGGTTAGGTAACTAACTTAATGTAAACACAGTAATATATATATATATATATATAGCTATTAATATCAATGCAATGTTAACACAGTATTATAATATATAGCTACTGTATATATAACTATGTCATATTTACATAATATCAACATCTTATATTCTATATTAAATGTGGTTTTATTGTTGTTCAAAAATATTTATGGTAAAATATTTTCTGATAAATTATTATTTTCTAACATTGAATTAACTATTGTAATAAATTGTTTATTGACTTTGTTGTGAACACACACACACACACACACACACACACACACACACACATTCCCTCTTTGAATGTCACACATCATTAATATAAATAAATATTTTGTTAAAGGGACCTTGTGTGTGTGTGTATTTATAGGTGTGTGTGTGTGTATATATAGGTGTGTGTGTGTGTGTGTGTGTATAGGTGTGTGTGTGTGTGTATATATATAGGTGTGTGTGTGTGTGTGTGTGTGTGTATAGGTGTGTGTGTGTGTGTATATATAGGTGTGTGTGTGTGTGTGTGTGTTTCGTGGCAATATTTGAAGGACTCATTTACCTCCAATTTTCAGACTACAACACACACAAGTTCCCCAAATATAATATAATTTAGATAAATAGATATAATATACTGTACAGTACACTCTCCTCTCTTTTTATGTGAGTTTAAATTATGTGAATTTGAAATAGTGCGTATCATGAAAAAAAAAAAATAAATGCAATTTCCATGAACTCTTAAAATAACATGAACCATTAGGCTCCATTTTCAAGTTAAAGTACCATTATTTCTTATGGAAATGTACAATTTACTTTATGCGAAATTCACTTTATGCGACACAACCCTTCACCAACCTATAATAAATACCTTATAATATTACAGACTGTATTGATATTTATATCTGTGTAATTATATACAGGGTTATTCAAAATTATAGTGACAAAATTACAGGGTGAAGTTTTGACAAGATATTAAACATATTTATTTCCATATGTATTTTTTTCCAAAATTAAAGATTAATTATGGACATGAAAGCTAAATCCATTATCATTACCATTGAACACTTGAAAATACATACATACATACACAATGTCAATAATGATAGTAATTGATAACGATATCAATAATAATATCAATAATAATACCATTTTAATAATAACAATATCAATAATAATAATATCCATAATAATATTAAAAATTATATTAATAACAGTAATGTCAATATTCTCTCTCTCTCTCTCTCTCACTCCCACATACACAACCTCTCTCTCTATCTCTATCTCTCTATCTCACACACACAAAACATCTCTCTCATTCTCATTCTCCTCCCCCCCTCCTCACACACACACACACACACACACACAACCTCTCCCTCTCTCTCTCTGTCTCTCCACTCTCTCTCTCTTCTCTCTCTCTCCCCCCCCCTTCTCTTTCTCTCTCTCTCTCTCTCTCACACACACACACACCTACAAAACACTGCTGTGGTATAGAGTAACCCTGTATGGTCCTGGGTTCGTATTTATTTCTCTCTCTCCCCCTTCCCCTCTGTCCTTCTCTCTCTCTCTCTCTCCCCCCCTTCTCTCTCTCTCTCTCTCTCTCTCTCTCACACACACACACACCTGCAAAACACTGCTGTGGTATAGAGTAACCCTGAATGGTCCTAATGTGTTCGTATTTATCTCTCTCTCCCCCCCTTCCCTCTCTCTCTCTGTCTCTCCCCCCCTCCCCTTTCTCTCTCACACACACACACAACATCTCTCTCTCTCTCTCTCTCTCTCTCTCACACCTACAAAACACTGCTGTGGTATAGAGTAACCCTGAATGGTCCTAATGTGTTCGTATTTATCTCTCTCTCCCCCTTCCCTCTCTCTCTCTGTCTCTCTCCCCCCCTTCTCTCTCTCTCCCCCCCCTTCTCTCTCTCTCACACACACACACCTGCAAAACACTGCTGTGGTATAGAGTAATCCTGTATGGTCCTGGGTTCGTATTTATCTCTCTCTCCCCCTTCCCTCTCTCTCTCTGTCTCTCCCCCTTCTCTCTCTCTCTCTCTCTCCCCCCCCTTCTCTCTCTCTCTCTCACCTGCAAAACACTGCTGTGGTATAGAGTAACCCTGTATGGTCCTGGGTTCGTATTTGTCCTGACATTGGCACTGAGTGAGGTTGGATGCAAACAGTTCCCTGCAGAGTGAGTTGTCCACGTGGTGACGACATTGGGCATGATGGCTACACGGCTTACCTAAAAGAACAGCTGAAAAAGAACAGTATTATTATTATTATTATTATTATTATTATTATTAGTAGTAGTAGTAGTAGTAGTAGTAGTAGTAGTAGTAGTAGTAGTAGTATTAGAGGGAGAGAGAGGAATGATGGCTACACGGCTTACCTAAAAGAACAGCTGAAAAAGAAAGGTATTATTATTAGTATTATTATTATTAGTAGTAGTAGTAGTAGTAGTAGTAGTAGTAGTAGTAGTAGTAGAGGGAGAGAGAGGAATGATGGCTACACGGCTTACCTAAAAGAACAGCTGTAAAAGAAAGATAGAACATTATTATTATTATTATTATTAGTGTATTATTATTATTATTATTATTATTAGAGGGACAGAGGGACAGAGAGAGAGAGAGAGGCATGATGGCTACACGGCTTACCTAAAAGAACAGCTGAAAAAGAACAGTATTATTATTAGTAGTGTATTATTATTATTATTAGAGGGAGAGAGGGAGGGAGAGAGGGAGGGAGAGAGAGAGAGGAATGATGGCTACACGGCTTACCTAAAAGAACAGCTGAAAAAGAACAGTATTAGTAGTAGTAGTAGTGTATTATTATTATTATTATTATTAGAGGGAGAGAGAGGAATGATGGCTACACGGCTTACCTAAAAGAACAGCTGTAAAAGAAAGGTATTAGTAGTAGTAGTAGTGTATTATTATTATTATTAGAGGGACAGAGGGAGGGAGAAAGGGACACAGAGGGAGGGAGGGAGGGAGAGAGAGAGAGAGAGAGTGTGTGTGTGTATGGCTTACGTAGAAGAACAGCTGAAAAAGAACAGTATTATTATTATTAGTAGTAGTATATTATTATTATTATTATTATTATTATTAGAGGGAGAGAGAGAGAGAGAGGAATGATGGCTACACGGCTTACCTAAAAGAACAGCTGAAAAAGAACATTATTATTATTATTATTAGAGAGGGAGAGAGAGAGACATAGGGAGAGAGAGACATAGAGTTCTTTCTTATTATTAGAGAGAGAGAGAAAGAAAGAGAGAGAGAGAGAGACGGAGGGAGGGAGGGACTATTATTATCATTATCACAGAGGGAGGGAGGGAGTGTGTGTGTGTGCTAGTGTATATTTATGAGAGAAAGAGATAGATAGATAGATAGATAAGGTATATAGAACATTATTATTAGAGAGAGAGGGAGAGAGAGAGAGGGAAGGAGAGAGAGGGATCGAGGGAGAGAGAGAGAGAGGATTGTGTGTATGTGTATGTGTATTGAGAGAGAGAGAGAGAGAATTGTGTGTGTGTGTGTTTGTGTATTGAGAGAGAGAGAGAGAGAGAATTGTGTGTGTGTATGTGTGTGAGAAAGACACAATTATAATATATAGTATATAGCAATAATAATGATATGAAGGATACCAATATTAATAATTATAACAACAACAACAATAACAATTAAAATAACTCAACTACTACTACTAATATTAATATTAAAATTGAAATAATAATAATAATAATAATAATAATAATAATAATAATAATAAATAATAATAATAATAATAATAATAAAATAATAATAATAATAATAATAATAATAAATAATAATAATAATAATAATAATAATAATAATAATAATAATAATAATAATAATAATAAAATTGGAATAATAATAATAATAATAAGAAGAAGAAGAAGAAGAAGAAGAACTACTGTATAACAATTAAAATAACTCAACTAATAATAATAATAATAATAATAATAATAATAATAATAATAATAATAATAATAATAATAATAATAAAATAATAATAATAATAAAAATAATAATAATAATAATAATATAACAATAATAACAACAATAATAATAATAATAATAATAATAATAATAATAATAGGTTCGTCGTAACTTACCTTTCAGACAATATTTATTCTCCACAATAACCGGATATCGATAGTGACATACACACGTGTTATTCTGGACGTTACAGACGGTTGTGACGCCTCGTGTTACATTTTTTATCCACGCAGATGTCACCATATTTGCCCATACCGACCATACCTGTAACGTAACACGGGTTTTTATTGTTACAGAGAGAGAGAGAGAGAGAGAGAGAGTGTGAGTGATAGATAGATAGATAGATAGATAGATAGATAGATAGATAGATTGATAGATAGATAGATAGATAGATAGATAGATAGATGATAGATAGATAGAAAGATAGATAGATAGAGTACGTGTGTGTGAGTGTGTGTTTGTGTTTGTGTGTGAGAGAGAGAGAGAGAGAGAGAGAGAGAGTGTGTGATAGATAGATAGATAGATAGATAGATAGATAGATAGATAGATAGATAGATAAATAGATAGATAGATAGATAGATAGAGTACGTGTGTGTGAGTGTGTGTTTGTGTGTGTGTTGTGTGTGTGTGTGTGAGAGAGAGAGTGATACATAGATAGATAGATAGACAGACAGACAGATAGATAAATAGATAGATAGATAGATAGAGAGTGTGTGTATATTATA
>JAWZYT010005987.1:0-15000 GCA_034508575.1 Petrolisthes manimaculis
GTGTTTGTGTGTGTTTTGTGTGTGTCTGTGTTTAATTTGTGTGTGTTTTGTGTGTGTGTGTTATCAGTGGTAGTAGCAGTAGCAGGAAGGTATGTGTGTGTGTTTTGTGTGTGTGTGTGTGTGTGTGTATGTGTGTGTGTGTGTGTGTGTGTCCTTTCCTTCTGTTTCTTCTTCTTATATGTGTGTGTGGGGGGGGGGGAGGGGGCTAGAAGGTAGATAAGGAAATAACAGGATTGAGTGAGAGCGTCGTGTGTGGGAGGCGAAGAACACACACACACACACACACACACACACACACACACACACACACACACACACACACACACACACACACACACACACACACACAAGGAAAAGTAACAGATAAAAAGGAAAAAAATCACACAAGAAAAAAATAATAGATAAAGAAAAAACAACACACACACACACGCACACACACACACACACACGTCCCATTCACCCATCTTACCCGGTGGTCTGTCTGTGTGTGTGTGTGTGTTTGTGTGTCTGTGTGTGTGTGTGTGTGTGTGTGTGTGTGTGTGTGTGTGTGTGTGTGTGTGTGTGTCTGTGTGTGTTTGTGTGTTGGTTCTTATCACTGGGTGTTAATGTCTCGTGTGGTCCCTCCCCCCCTTTCCCTTCCCCTCCCCCCCTTTCCCTTCCCCTCCCCCTCCCCCCTCCCCCTCCCTCTCCCCCCTCCCCTCCCTTCCCTTTCCTTGCTAACTAACCTAACTAACTAACCTTGCCACCAACACTTCCCCTATTACCTTCACTCTGTCTGTGTGTGTGTGTGTGTGTGTGTGTGTGTGTGTGTGTGTGTGTGTGTGTGTGTGTCCTCTCTACCTACCTATCTATCTACCTACCTACCTTCATTCATACATACATACATATATATATATCTACCTGCCTACCTACCTACCTACCTTCCTATCTACCCACCTACCTATCTACCTACCCACCATCCTACCTACCTCCTTTCACCATCCTTTCCTTTCTTCATCCTTGGTCACCGTTCCTCCATCCTCCATCCTCCAACCTTTCAATATAAATCTTACCTCCGTCCTCTTGGTAGGAATTTTCTGCTTCAACTTTTTTTTTTTTTTTCGGGGATATATATATATATATATTTTTTTTTTTTTTTTTTGCTACTTTTTATTTTGTTTTGGCTAATGTAGCGGTTTTGTTTGTTTATCTTTATTGTTATTATTATTATTTTATTTTTGTTTTGTTGATGTGTGTGTGTGTGTGTGTGAGAGAGAGAGAGTTAGAGTGAGAGAGAGAGAGAGAGAGACACACACACACATACACACACACACACACACACACACACACACACACACACACACACACACACACGAACTCACGAATGCACACACACACACCCTCCCTCTACTCATACATACATTAACCCTATTCACTGTCACACACACACACACACACACACACACACACACACACACACACACACACACACACACACACACACACACACACACACATTTCCCTGGGGTGGGTTTGTCATTGTGTATAATTCATGGGAGACTCACTCGATTCGGGATCTGGGAGAGAGGGAGAGAAGGGGGGGTGAGAGAGGGAGAGAGGGGGAGGGAAAGGTGGTGGGAGAGAGAGGAGGGGGGATGGAGAGGAGAAGAGAGGGGGAGAGGGAAGGAGAGAGGGAGGGGAGGGAGAGGTGTAGGGAGAGGGAGAAGGAGGGAAGGAAAGGGGGAACTTGGTTGAGAGGGGGAGGAAAGGAAAGGTATAGTGAAGAAGATGGAGGGAAAGAGGGAAGGGAAGGAGAGGTATAGAGGAGGAGAGAGAGGAAGATGGAAAGTGGGAAAGTGAGGGAGAGTGAGAAGGAAAGAGAAGGAAGAATGACAAGAGGATGAGGAGGAAGAGGAGAATACGAAATGAAAAATGAAGAAATATACTAAAAAAAATGAATAATGAAAATACAAACACTATAAAATCACAGATAAATTAAGATACATAATAATCATAATAATATACATAATAGGATACATAAAATACATAATAATTTATCTGTATACTTAACCTATGTATAATTATGTGTAAAAAAAAGGCTTGAAGTTTATAAAAATACCTTTATTTATTTATTTATTTATGCATTCATCAATCATCATCATCATCATCATTATCATCATTATTATAAATAAGATTAAACAAAGATGTGTAATAAACAATATATATATAATTATAATGCAAGTTAGGCTCTTTGGCAAGCAGTTATTTTTATTATTATTATTATTATTATTGTTATTGTTATTATTATTATTAGTTCATTATACAGGATAGAGGTTTCATTATTATATAATATACACTATATACACCAGAGAGAGAGAGAGAGAGAGAGAGATTAAGATGACATTATTTTATAGGAGAGAGAGAGAGAGAGAGAGAGAGAGAGAGAGAGAGAGAGAGAGAGAGAGGTTTAAGTACCGTAAGTAACATGGTATAATTTACAAGAAGAGAGAGAGAGAGAGAGAGAGAGAAACAAAAATACAGCAATCATAATCAACCATCATAATTACAAAAGAAAAAATTATTACTTTTATTTCTATTATTAGTATTATTGACATTATCATCATTATCATCATTATTATTTTCATCAACCATATAATTTCTCTTATAATCGATTGAAGGCTCCTAAATTCTCCAAAACATATATTATCACACACACACACACACACACACACACACACACACACACACACACACACACATACACACATACAAGATTGTTATTATTATCATTATTCCGTATTTTCTTGATCGATCATTTTCATCCATCGTGTTATTTTTTTATTTTTGATGATGATATTGATTTTTTTTTTTTTCATTCAGTTCACTTTCTATCTATCGGATCATTTTTATATTATCTTTATCGGTTTCATTTGATATTTATGTATGAAAATATCATCTTAATCGGTTTTAATTTAATCTTTTCTATCGGTATTATCACAAATTAATAATATAATAATAAATTTGATTAATAAAATGATTCACTAACGGTCGAATTGAGAACAAAATATTATTATTATTATTATTATTATTATTTTTATTATTTATTTATTTTTTTGGAGGGGGCAAATCGGAATAAAAGTCTTCTGATTCCTCCTAAACCATGCCAGAACACACACACACACACACACACACACTCACACACCTTCACCTTCAATGCTATACTTACATATTTAAAACAGGTTGTTCTATCTATCTATCTGTCTATCTGTCTATCTATCTATCTGTTTGTTTGTGTGTGTGTTTCGTGGCATAGTTTGGAATAATCACAGACCTTCCAATTTACCGATAGATAAATAAATAATCTCCCGTAAATCAATAATAATTAAACACCATTATTATTATTATTATTATTATAATTATTGGTATTAAAAATTATTATTATTATTATTACCAAAAATTATCAGGTTCTTCAATTATTCATTATTTACGTTTTTCTTTTCTGTTCTTTATTTTCATTTTGTTTTATGCATCGGTTTTATTATTTATTTTTTGTAATTGTTCACTCATTTCTATCGGCTATCGGTATAGGTGTATAAAATATTACCGAATAGTACATAATTATCCGATATACACTATATAATATTATTCGGATTTTGTATTTATCGGGATTCGGATCTTGTGTGTATCGGGATTCGGATCTTGTATGTATCGGGATTCGGATCTTGTATGTATCGGGATTCGGATCTTGTATGTATCGGGATTCGGATCTTGCATTTATCGGGATTCGGATCTTGTATTTTATCGGGTTTTTTAGTTTTTTTTCATTCCCTCCTTTTACGTCGGTCCCAGCACATACACACACACACATACATACATACATACATACATACATACATACATACATACACACATACATACATACATACATAAACTTTATCGGCTTAAGTTCAAATTTTGGTTTCAGTTCGAATTTCAGGTTTTGTTCAGTTCGGGTTTATGCAGTTCGAATTTCAGTTTTTTTTTTTATCGGTTCAGTTCAAAATTCAGTTTTTTTTTTTTCTTTTATATCGGTTCAGTTCAGATATCGTGTTTAAGTTCGAATTTCAGGTCTGGTTCAATTGGGGTTCAGTTCAGTTCAGGTATCGGCTTCTGTTCGGAACTTCAAAAATCACATAGAGTTACAAATATTGGGTTTCACTATATACATACTTTATCCCTTCTTCCTTTCTTCTTTCTTTTTTTCTTCCTTCCTTTCTTCCTTCCTTCCTTTCTTCCTTTCCTCCCCTTATTCCTACATTTCTTCCTTCCTTTCTTCCTTCCCTTTTTCCTTTCTTTTTTCTTCCTTCCCTTTTTCCTTTCTTTTTTCCTCCCTTCCTTTCTTCCTTTCTTTCTTCCTTTCCTTTTTCCTTCTATTTATCAGCTTAAAAAACCCTGTGTGGTAGTCAGAAAATTGGAGATAAAATGAGTCCTTCAAATATTACCACGAAACACACACTCACCTACTGTATTATAGAATGAGTTTGTTTCGTGGCATGGTCAGGAGGAATCAGAAGCCTCCAATTTTCATACACGATTTCAGTTTTGTATTCTATATCGGTAAATCACAACTTTTTATTATTATTTGTATCGGATATTGGGGTTGTAATGAGTGGGGGGAGGGGGGGAGAAGGAGGGGTATAAATGGGGGTTGTGTTGGGGTTGGGGAAGGAAGGGTTTGTGTTGGGGTTGGGGAAGGAGGGGTATTGAGTGTGGGGTTGGGGAAGGAGGGGTATAGGTGGGGGTTGTGTTGGGGTTGGGGAAGGAGGGGTTTGTGATTGGGGTTGGTGGGGTATGGGTGGGGGGGATTGGGTCTGGAGAAGGAGGGGGTAAAGGAGGTTTCTAGGGAATGATGTATTTATTGTGGGGTTGGGGGGGGATGTGTTGGGGGTAAAGGGGGGAGGGAGGGAGGGAGGGGGTGAATGAATGCGTTCGTTTGTTTGTTTGTACGGGGAATAAAAAACACCCATGCATCTGTTAAAATAATTATGGAAAAATCTGGAGCAATTGATTCCTCCAAACTATTCCAGGCAACAGACTCCTTATTATTTATATTTGTTAAAAGCTGACCCTGTTTTCTGCTGATACACTTTGGAGGAATCAAGGTGCTCCAGTATATCATCATTAGTTAGAAAATTGGAGGTTAACGAGTCCTCCAAATATTGCCACGAAACACACACACACACACACACACACACACACACACACACACACACACACACACACACACACACACACACACACACACACACACACACACACACACACACCTATATTGAAGGAGCTTGTTTCGTGGCATAGTCAGGAGGAATCAGAAGCCACGAAGTCTCATATAAACACACGGTAATTGAGATGAACATTAGGTGGGTTTTAAAATGTACAATATATTCACGCCACGAAATGTTTAAGAGGTGTGTGTGTGTTTGTGTGTGTGTGTGTGGGAAGGGGTGTACTGTAGGTGTTGGCTGTGTGTGTGTGTGTGTGGGTGGCTGGAAGTGTAAGTGGTGGTTGATTGTGTGTGAGAAGGGGTGTAGGTTTTGGCTATGTGTGTGTGTGTGTGTGTGTATGGGAAGGGGTGTAATAATTGGTGGGTGTTGGTGTGATTTGGGAGTGAAATGACGTGGGCGGTACAAATACGAAGTGGGCGTAGTGGACGGTGGAGAGAATCAGTGCAAAGTGGGTGGGAAGGATATGGGTGGGCCAAGTATTAACGCAGAATGGGCGGGGAGAGGTTTAGTGTGGGCGTGTGGGGGCGGGTAGGTGTATTTTTAGGGTGTCGTGGAAGGTGTTAGTGTAATTTGGGCGGGGAGAGGTGTAGTATGGGCGTGGTGGGTGGGTGGTAGCAGTGAATAATGGGCGGGAAAGAAGTATATTGTGGGTGGTAGTGGTAGTGGTATCGGTGGGTGCTAGTGGGATGTAGGGGGGGAAGCAGCGGGGGGAGGGATTATTGCAGAAGGCCCAAGGGGGTGCCTCATGCTCTGGACGAAGGGACTGTTGAGCAGGAAGGGGGGCAGGAGGGACGCTGGGGGCAGGAACGGATTGGGGGGAACCAGGGGCTCAGAGGCCAGACGCAGACGTTCCATTTCGGATTCCTTGAGCCTCTTGTCTTTGGCCCTTCTGTTCTGGAACCAAATCTTGACTTGGGTCTCGGTCAGGTTGAGTGAGGCGGAGAACTCGGCCCGCTCGGCGATGCTCAGGTATTGCTTCTCTCTGAACTTCTTCTCGAGGGACAGTAGCTGCTGGGTGGTGAAGGGCGTACGGGGCTTCCTGTTGGGTTTGTGTTTACGTAGCGTCACCTTCATGGGGCCTGTGAAGCGAGGTGGCTCTGGCGTCTCTGTAGGGGTCAGGTCATAGCTGGGGTCAACTCGTGTATATATATAGTTGGTTATAAATTATTACATACACACTACAGTACAGTTGCCAGCACTTATAACCGGTACAGTATTTGTTGTCATACCTCTTCTCCTGTACCAGGTATAAGTGCTGGCAATTGTACATCAATAATACAGACATAAATAGAATGAATTGTTAAGGTGACCAATTGAGAGATGACTACTTTCTTTCATGTTTTTAGTAAATTGGAAGGTAAATGATTCCTCCAAACAGTAATATTAAATAAGTCCCTATAGTCGTGTATACTGTGGTGCTATAGGCTATTATTATACTCTGTTTCGTAGCTTTCTTTGGAGGAATCAGTAGCCCCTTCTATATAGTCGACCACAAGAGGTGTTCCCCTAAAAAAAGTTATACATATTGTAGTGTTGTAATAATTATTTACCAGACCTAATCCAACTTAACGTAATGTAACTCTGTATAACCTAACCTAACCTAATCAAATTTAACATAACAAAACATAACATAAGCTAATCTAACCTAATCTAACGTAACATAATTCAGTATAACATAACCAAACCTAACCTAATCTAATCTAATCTAACCTTACGTAACCTAACCTAACCTAATCTAACGTAACCTACCCTAACCTAAATCAGTATAACCTAACCTAACCCTACCTACCCTTCCCTTACCTTAACTTCCCTTCCCTTACCTTAACTTCCCTCCTTTCCCTACCCTAACCTAACCTAACCTAACCTACCCTACCCTACCCTACCCTAACCTAACCTACCCTAACCTAACCATCCCTTCCCTTCTCTTCCCTTCCCTTCTCTTCTCTTCCCTTCCCTTCCCTTCCCTTCCCTACCCTACCCTAACATACCCTATACCCTACCACGAGACTGGGCGTGGTAAACCCTAAGAGTATACTGGGAATATGTCCAAACCAGCATATCATTAATTTTATACAGGTGAAGAAAAAGAATTATATTATTTCTAAACTAACAATGGTAAAACTATTATTATTTTTATTATTATTATTATTATTATTATTATTATTATTATTATTATATGAATGATTAATAATGATAATATACTTATAAATTCAATACCATTATTTGTATATTTTAATTATTATGACATTAACTAAGTAATTTACTTATGTAGAATTAAATATAATCTGTCTATTACAATATACTGTAGGAAATACCAGGTTCACTTTGTTTCGTTCGAGATGCCTAGATAAATTTATTACTACATTTATTATTATTATTATTATTATTATTATTATTATATTAGGTTGGATTTGAAGGAGCCAATATTGCCATTTTTGGAGTTAATGATTCCTCCATACTATTTCAAGCAACTGGCTACCTATGGTTTTTTTTGTTTTTGTTTTTGTTTTTTGTAATTTGATCTGTTATGTTTCCTGGGACGTATAGTTTGGAAGAATCTGAATGATAGCTGTGAAATAATAATAATAATAATAATAATAAAAAAAATAATAATGATAATAATAATAGTTGTAATAATAATAACTATAATGATAATAATAATAATAATAATAATAATACCTATAATGAATTAAATATTAATATAATCTACAATCAATTACCAACAACATAATCCCTTAATCAATCAATCAATCAATCACCAACCAATCAATTAATTCAATCAATAATCAATGACTAGAACATTATAAATATAACTACAATTAAAAGGGTTAATATACTTTTTTGGAGAATGGAGTGTCTTGATTCCTCCAAAGTATGCCAGGAAAAACACACACACACACACACATGAACAAAAATAATGGTGTCCTGTTGCTTGGAATAGTTTGGAGGAATCAGTTAGGTACTCCAGATTTACCAACACAACTGTACATACTTCCTTCCCCCATTAATTAACAAAGAAAGTATTATTAATCCAGGTATGTCAATCATACCTGTATATGGATATTTAATTAGTATACCTGAGGTCACCTGCACGTGTAATGAATCAATAACGTAAATGTGTATGTATGTATGTATGTGTGTGTGTGTGTAATTTCTGTCGTAAAACTCGACTTATTCAAAAATTAGAATAGGATTTTTTTTTAATTATTCTGGATGCCCCCAAAATTTTATACTGTGAATAATTATGAATAACTAAATCGTAGAAAGCAAAATATATGATTATAATAAATAACCCATAAAGGTAAATGAAGGTTAATAACAAATGAATAAGAGATATTCTAATAATGAAAAAAATTATAAAAGGATAATAAAGATAGATAAAATATTTCATACCCAAATAAAAGCTAATAAAGAATATAAATTATAATGAAAAATTTATCCGAGGAATATTGTAAAAGATAATAACGAGATAATATTAATCCCACCAAATATTAAGTAAATAAAAGTAAAATATAAAGTAAGTGTAAAAGTAAAATATTAAGTGTAAATAAAAGTGAATAAAGTAAGTGTAAAAGTAAAATATTAAGTGTAAATAAAAGTAAATAAAAAGTAAAATATTAATTGTAAATTAAAATAAGTGTAAAAGTAAAATATTAAGTGTAAATAAAAGTAAATAAAAAGTAAGTGTAAAAGTAAAATATTAAGTGTAAATTAAAGTAAAATGTTGGTGTTGATAAAAGTGTAATTTCCCCCCGGGGTGTGACTGACAACTTACTGGTGAGTGCCCTGAGGGAAAGCTGATGGTGTAGGAGGGGGAGGGACGGCCACAACCCCGCTGCTGCTTGGAAGTGGGGGGGCAGGAGTGAGTGGGGGGGCGGCGGGCCCGTGGTGTGACCTAGGGCCGCTAGTCGGGGGTCCTGCAGGGGGCCAAGTGCCGTGGGTCGAATCACTGGTTGTGTCGACGAAAGACCCCCTCCTCCTCCTCCTCCTCCTCCACCGCCTCTGTCACCGCCTCCTTCACCGCCTCCCCCACCGCCGCCGCCGCCACCACCACCTCCTCCTTCACGTTCCTTCTCATCGTCTGTGTCTGTGTCGACGTGTATGTCTTCTTCACGGTCATCATCACAACAATCACCCGGAGGAGGCGAAGAAGGAGACCGTTCACCGTGATGCAGATGATGATGATGATTATGATGATGATGGTGATGATGTTTCTTATTATTACTGCTACAATGGTCCGTGGAGCGATGATGATGATGGTGATGGTGATGAAGATGATGGTCCTCCCTCAGTAGAAAGTCTGGGGGCGTGTGTGTGGGACCTCCCGGGCAGTTACTACGACCTTCTTGCCCTTCGTCGCCGCTGCCGTGTCTGCCTGCCCGCGACTCACCACCTCCACCTCCACCTCCACCGCCTCCACCTCCGCCTCCACTGCTGCTCAGGATAGAGTCTACGGAGAAGGACGAGAAGCTCTTCCTGACGACGGCGCTGAAGGCAGACTGTGGTTTGTCCCCGACGCCCCCAGAGTTCACCGTTGCACCAGACATTGTTGTTAATTACCAAGTCGACCACCAGGGTAATAATAATAATAATAATAATAATAATAATAATAATAATAATAATAATACTCACTAAACGTCTGTTCTGTGTCCATACATTGGTTACGGTATTCAGAGTATACAACTGATCACTGACACCCTCGTATAACCCACAACAACAACATCAACATCAACAACAACAACAACATCTACAACACCCGCTGGACACATGAGTTTTTTGTCTGTGTGTCTCGTCGGCTGATTGACTGTCTGACTGGCTGGCTGGCTGGTTGGTTACTTAATTGTCTGGCACTCAAATTAACCAACGAAATGGTTTTAGTTATGTTGGCACTCGGTGGGTTGGCACTCTTTAGTTCACGATGTCTATTGGGTTCACTACTACTGCTACTACTTCTACTTCTACTGCTGCTGGAGGAGATGTTGGTGGTGGGTAGTAGTAGTAGTAGTGGTGGTGGTGGTGGCAGTAGTAGTAGTAGTAGTAGGTAGGGTGTAGTAGAGAGCAACACCATACCACCATCACCACATATTGTATACACCGACGAGACCAGATTAATGCAGCCGACTACACACGGTCCAACACAGACTGGCACTTAACACAACCCAGTTTCCCGGGGTTCCCTGTGACTCCTCCCACGCGACCCACGCCACCCAATCACACGCCACCTCCTCCTACAGGGCGTGGCCGAGGAACCCCCGTCAACCAATCCACGTATCCGTAACGAAACGCGTTAGGCACGAGACAGGGTTAACTAAAGAAAGCGTCGGGATAATGTTTATACCATTAAAGTGTTGGGTAAATGAATAGACCAACACGCTCTTTTCCTGTCAGCTTTTGCCATGCTCTCTAAATTGGCCCCAGTATTGCCAGTCAAGAGTTCTCAGATTATAAGAGTGTGGGGGGAAGAGGTGTAGTAGGAGGGGAAAGATATGAAGGAGGAGGGGATGGGGAGAGGGGAAAGAGATGTAGGAGGGGATGGGGAGAGGGGAAAGAGATGTAGGAGGGGATGGGGTTAGGGGAAGTAGAGGGTAGAGGGGAAGGAGGAGAGATGAAAGAGGAGGGGAGAGGGGAAGGGGAACAGGTGGAGGGGAAAGCTATGAAGGAGAGGGGATGGGGAGGGGAAGGGAAGGGGAAGGGAAGGCATGGAGGGGAAAGAGATGAAGGAGAGTTGATGGGGAAGAAGAGGAAGGAGGGGAGGTATAGGTACAGTAGGTAGGTAGGTAGGTAGTGGAGGAGGAAAGACGAGAGAGAGAGAAGGAGGGGAAGGGAAGGGAAGGGAAGGGGTACACACACACACACACACACACAAACACACACACACATCTCTCCTCTGCACTTTTTTCTCTGCCTCTCTTTCTGGGTGCAATTCTCTTTCGCATCTTGTTGACTAATTATCCATTTCCTCGCCCCGACGACTCAAAGAAACGCTCATACATAAGACCGCCGGGTGGAAAGGGGCCTCCGGGTGGGTTTACTCATGAGGGGGGGTTGTTGTGTGACGCGTCGTGTAGAGAGAGAGAGAGGTATAGTGATGAAGGTCTTGGTATAGGTAGGAGGGAAATGCGACTCCGAGTTTTGTAAAAATGTTGTTGTGACTGTCGTAGGGAAAGGGGTCTGTCTCCTGCATGGGGGTTGGTAATAGAGTGTGACGCGTCGTATGGAACGCTATAGACCAACTTGTTTTCTTTAATTAGGATTCCCATCACACACACACACGCACGCACACACCGTTTGTTTATATATACACGCACGCACACACGCACGCAAGTTCACCACCGCATTCCAACACGTATACACGCTTGTTTGTATACAGCACACGCACGCGCACGCAAATCACATTCCTACACGCACACACGAACACACACACACGCCCTTTGTTTACATACACGCACGCACACACACGCAAATCACATTCCCACTCGCACACGCACACGCATACTGATCCTTTATGTACACGCACTCTATTTTTTTATACACACACAGACACACACATGAGTACGCATTTTACACACACACACACACATACACACACACACACACACACAGACCCATATTTCACTTTATCACACGCTTTCTCTCTCTTGTATGTAAACACCTCTCTCTCTCTCTCTTTCTCTCTCTCTTACACACAGAATATAGTATGCTACGAAATATACTCTAGTTAGATCCAAGCATACTCCAATATACCCATCTATATATATACTGTATACCCCAAAACATGATATAACTAGACTGTCAACAAGCACACGAACAGATAAATAAATAAATAAATAAATAAATATCCGGCACCGAAAACAATACACCGCCCCCCTTCCTTCAGATTGGGGCGGTGTAACTATATAAATCTAACTTGTTTATAACATGTTTTACTCTCTGACTGATTAGTGATTCTCAAGTGTACAGTCTCGATTAATAGTTCCTTGTGTGTGTGTGTGTGTGTGTGTGGGTGGGGGGGATAGTTAGTGTGTGTGTGTTTGTGTCTGTGTGTGTTTGTGTTTGATTATCAGTATGTATATATGTGTGTATGTGATAGTATGTGTATATGTGTGTGATATCAGTATGAGTGTATGTCTGTGTGTGTAATTCATTATGAGTGTCCGAGTGTGTGTGTATATATGTATGTAAGTATGTATATATAACCTTACATTGGAGTATCTTGATGTCCTCCAAAGTATACCAGGAAACAGCAGCTCCATACTAACAAACATAAATAAAGTTCCCCTGTTGTTGTTGTTGTTGTTTGGATGTGTATGGAGGAATCCTTTGCTCCAGATTTACCAACACACATGACAAGTTGTGGACCAACTAAACACAGTTCGAAAAAGGGAGTCTTCTGAACCTCTCAATGTTAATAATGGTTTGGAAAATTCACTTGATTGTGTGAACTTTTGTACCCTGTATGCAGGGTTGGATCAAATACAATTGTATTTGTATTTGACTTGTATTTAAATACAGTTTTAATGTATTTGTATTTATATTTGTATTTTAGCATCTAGAGAAAAAAATATTTTGTATTTGTATTTGTATCATGGCCCCCAGAAAAAAAGTATTTTGTATTTATATTTATATTTGATATTTCGAGTCCAAATCATTTGAGGAGGATATGCAGAGAGAGAGAGAGAGAGAGAGTCAGACTATGATGGGTCACGTACACATACACGTTGCATACGAGTATCATCCCTGTCCCACTCCCAGCCACACTCGCTGTCGCTGGTGGCGTGAGTCTGAGTTACTGAGTTAGGTACTTTCAGTTTATTGACAACACTGACAACCTCAAGTTGTAGCGAAGAGAGTGGACAATTTACAATAATTTAATTGTGCCATAGCTGAGGTAATTAAGGTGTGTGTGTGTGTGTGTGTGTGTGTTCATTCTCTTTCCAGTTCTAGTTTTCAATTACTGCCGTACACACAGCAGAATGTAGAATGTAGATGTAAACTTGTGTGATTTTTTTTTTATTTTTTTGCATATTTTCAAGAGTATTTTTATTTGTATCCTTAAAATCTGGAATAGGAGTATTTTTATTTTTATTTTTATTTTCAGATTTGGGATTAAAAGTATTTGTATTTGTATTTATATTTTTGGAATCCCAAACGAAAGTATTTGTATTTGTATTTATATTTTTAGAATCCCAAACGAAAGTATTTGTATTTATATTTGACTTGTAAAGAGTCAGTATGTAATCCAACCCTGCCTGTATAGTCCACCTCTATCACCCATGGCTGTGTAATTGTGTCTGTATGTATGTACTGTTTTATTATATAGTTTGTATGTATGTACTGTATGTGTGTTGCTCTTATTAGCTCTGAACACACAATCACACACCAACCTCGTACGTTTGTGTCTGTATGTGTATCGATGTATGTATGTATGTGTGTGTGTGTTACTCTTATTAGCCCTGAACACACACACACACACCAACCTCATACGTTTGTGTATGTATGTGAATCTATGTATGTATGTATGTATGTTACTCTGATTAGCCCTGAAAACACACACACACACACACACACACCTCGTTCATGTCGGAATGTTATGTTATGCTGATAGGGTTCTCATTTACATAGCCAACGTCTAATTGGGTGATTGGATCGTTGGTTGGGTATTGAAGGGGTAATTGTCTCCCAGCTCAATGTAAGTAAGTAAGTAAGGGTATTGTCATTGAGTGGGTATTGGCTATTCAAGATGTGATTAAGTGTTCTATGATTGGATGGGTATTTGAAGGTTTTTTTTCTTGTGATTGGATGGGTATTTGAATGGGTATTGAAGGAGTGATTAAATGTCCTGTGATTGGTTGGGTATTGTAGGGGTATTTTTTTGTGATTGGATGGGTATTGGGTATTTAATGAGGAAAATAATAATAATAATAATGATTCTCCCATGAGTTGATATTGAAGTTAGTTAGTAATTGGGTGATTGGGTATTGAAGGAAATATTTTATGGGGTATTAAGTAAAAAAATTATCTTGTAGGTGAATTATGTCGTGTTGTGGTTATTTTTTTTGGACATTTAGGGGTAGTTCTGTCATGGGTATTGATTGGTTATTGATTGGTTATTGAGGGAAAATTCTCTGGTGGGGTATTGAGGAGGGTATTTCTCTCCACCTTTCCCTCCTCCTCCTTCTCCTGCTCCCCCCTTCTTACCCCACCTTCTATATCCCCCCTACCCCATATCCCCCCTACCCCTACCCATACCCCCCCCACCCCCCTTCCCTATGATTAATGTAGTGTGCTTGAGGGACAATGGAGGGGTGTGTGTGGGGTGGGGGGTGGGGGGGGACATATCATAGCCTCAAACCCCCCCACCCCCCACCCTAACAATACCCCTTACCTCTCTCTCCTCTCTTTCTCCTCTTTCTCCCTCCCCCTTTTACTACTCCCCCCTAACCCTCCCCTCCTCAACCCTCCCCTCCTACTTACCCCTCCCTTCACATACCCCCTCTTCTATCCCCCCCTATCTCTCCCCTCCCCCTCCCCCCCCCCTCCCCGTCACCCCTCTTCTTTATAACTAAAGAATGTGAATCTAATTGACAGCTCAGAGTGATTGTGGTGAGGTGGGGGGAGGGGGAGGGGGAGGGGGGGTGTTTAGGGGGTAGGAAGGGGCTATGGTACCGTGGGTGAAATTGGAAGACTACAGCTTCCTCCAAACTATATCACGAAACAGCGTGTTATTTATATACATACATACAGAGAGAGAGAGAGA
>JAWZYT010005987.1:17500-23858 GCA_034508575.1 Petrolisthes manimaculis
TACCTCTCCTCTCCTCTCCCACCCTCCTCCCTTCCCTCCCTTCATCCCTCCCTCCTCCCTTCTTTCCTCTCCCATTTCCTCCCTTCATCCCTCCCCCTCTCCTCTCGTTCTCCCCTTCTCTCCCCCTTTCCTCTCATTCTCTCCCTTCTTTCTTCCCTTCTCTCCCTTCATCCCTCCCCATTCCTCCTCTCATTCTTCCTTCTCCCCTTCTTTCTTCCCTTCTCTCCTCCTCTCTTCTCTCTTTCTTCCCTTCTCCCTCCTCTCTCTCCCCGTTTCATTCTCTCCCTTCATTCCTCCCTTTCTCTTCCCTTCTTCCCTCCCCCATTTCTCCCTATATTCCTATCTTTCTTTGTACTTGCTTTACCTTCCTTTCAATCTCTTTCTTTCTGTCTCCTTTCCAATTTTTTATCTTACTGTCCCTTCTTTCTATCTCCTCTTTATTAAATTTTTACTATCCCTCCTTTCTATCTCCTTCTCTCTTCCATCAACTATTTATACATTTCATTCTTTCTTCTTTCATCTATTCTATCATCTATTCATTTCATCCTTCCTTCATTATTCATTTATTTCATTACTTAGTCCATTCCTTCCTTCCTTCATTTATTCAATCATCCATTCATTTCATCCTTCCCTCATTCCTTCCTTCCTTCATACATTCATTTCATCCTTCCCTCATTCCTTCCTTCCTTCCTTCCTTTCTTTCTCCATTCCTTCATTCCTTCATTCATTTTTTCATACATTTATCAATCTTTCCTCCATTCCTTTTTTCATTCATACATTTATTCATACATTCATTCAGTATACTCTAGTAAATATAATACAATAAAGTACATTAATAAATAACAATAGATTAATTACAGGCTATTACTAACAAGCTATCTAATATACGAGACAGACAGACAGACAGGAAAGGCAGGTGAATGAGGCAAGCATACATACATACATACATACATACATACATACAAGCATAGAAGGGGCATGTAGGTATGTTAGGCAGGTGCGGCACAGGTGAAACGCATTGCAAGCATGTTAATGAGATAATGCAAAGGTGAGAGAGAGAGAGAGAGAGAGAGAGAGAGAGAGAGAGAGAGAGAGAGAGAGAGAGAGATTAGGCAAGCATGGACTGTGTGTGTGTGTGTTGTGAGTGTGAGAGAGAGAGAGAGTAGGCAAGCATGGACACTGTGTGTGTGTGTTTGTGTATGTGTGTGTGTGAGAGAGAGAGAAAGAGAGATTAGGCAAGCATGGATAATGAGAGAGAGAGAGAGAGAGAGAGAGAGAGAGAGACCCCTTAACTAGTGTAGCTAGATGCATGTAAAGTGAGATGTGTGTGTGTGTGTGTGTGTGTGTGTGTGTGTGTGCAACTTATGCTAGGAGTTAATTCATATTTTCTTCTATATTTACATCCCCCCCCCCTCTTTTTCTTACCCCCCATCCCACCCCCCCACACCCCCCACACCACCAAACCTCCCCTCTCAAATAATTAACACACACACACACACACACAAGTTGGAGATAAACGAGTCCTTCAAACACACACACACACACACACACACACACACACACACACACACACACACACACACACACTAATGATCTCACCGTCGCTAATTGAACGTAATGACTCTAGAATAATTAGTGTCATATTCTAAAACTGCAGTTATTCAGTCGAAGGGTAATTAATTGGTTATTGACTAAGTAATTAATGACGGATGGTGACTTAATGAAGGGGGGGGGAGGGGGGATTAAGTGTTGTTGTTGTTGTTGTTGTTTAATTAATACTGGTCGTGTGGTGTTGTGTTGTGTTGTGTTATTATTATTATTTTTTTTTTTATATATATTTGTTTATTTATTTATTTGTGTGTGTGTTTGTGTTTGTGTTTTTATTGATGTGCATGATAATCTGTCTGGTATGATTTTATAGTTAGATCGATAGATAGATAGGCTAATAATAGATAGATAGATTAATTATAGTAGATAGATAGTATAATTTTAGATAGATAGCCCAATTATAGATAGATAGATAGCCTAAACATGATAGATAGTTAGTGATATATTAATAGAAATAACAGATAGATAGAAAAAAACAGACATAAAGGTAGATAGATAGATAGATAATCCGGCAGATGAATATATAAAGATAAATAAAGAAACAGAGAGATAGATAAAGAAACATATAGATAAACAGACAGACAAACAGAAAAAGAAACAGATAAACAGACATAGATAAACACACACACACACACACACACACACACACAATCACAATCACAGCCAGCTAGGGTCCTTTAATGAATAAATAAAGCATGTAAACAGAATAAATAAAGCATGTAAACAGAACCCCTAATGCAAATATTATGAATAACGACCACTATAATATGACGACCCATGAAGTCAGACAGGCAGACAGACAGCAGGCACTTGTGGTCGTGGAGAGGGTACCTGAGTGGGGAGTGGTGGGAGTGGGGAGTGGGGGTTGTGGGGGTTGTGAGTGGTGGGAGTGGGGGTTGTGGGAGTGGGGAGTGGTGGTGGTGGGAGTTATAGAGAAAGGGAGAGAGAGAGGGGGGATTGGGAGGAGATAGAGAAAGGGACAGAGAAGAGGTGGGGATAGGAAGAGGAGGGGGTAAGGAAAGGGGTAAGAGAGAGAGAGAGAGAAAGAGAGAGAGAGAGAGAGAGAGAAAGACAGAGAGAAAGAGAGAGAGAGAGACAGAGAGAGAGGTGGGGGAGGTAAGAAGGGCATTAGATATGATAGAGAGAGACAGAGACAGAGAGAGAGAGAGAGGGAGAGAGATACAGAGAGAGAGGTGGGGGAGGTAAGAAGGGCATTAGATATGATAGAGAGAGACAGAGACAGAGAGAGAGGTGGGGGAGCTAAGAAGGGCATTAGATATGAGAGAGAGGGAGAGGGAGGGAGGGAGGGAGAGAGTTGGAGACATTACAGATCGTGCATTGCAAGTTTAATTAACAACATCTCCGGAAATGAGTGGCACATAATTATAACCCTCACTGTTTAAAAAAATGTAGCTTCCTGATTCCTCCACACTATGCCAGGAAACACACCCATCCACCTATACCTCTGTTTACGAATAAGGGGCTATGTTTTGTTGTGGTTTTGGGAGGGTTTGTTTGTGTGCTCCAGAAATGACCAAGACGACCCCCTGACTTATTTAAATGGGAATTGATGCTTTTGATTCCTTCAAACTATTCCACGACACTGTGAGAGGGAGTGAGTGAGAGTGTGAGGGAGAGAGTGTGATTGAGAGAAAAGGAGAGGGAAGGAGAGTGAGTGAGAGGGAAGGAGAGTGAGTGAGAGTGAGTGAGATGGAAGGACAGTGAGTGAGAGTAAGTGAGAGTGTGAGGGAGGGAGTGAGGGAGTGAGAGAGAGGGAGTGAGAGGGAGTGAGGGGATATAGTCTATGAATATTGCACCTGTGTAGTGAAGCAAGATGTGTGTGTGTGTGTATACATACATACATACATACATACATGCATACATACATGCACACTAGGATACTCAAAGAATTACACACACACATACACACATACACATACTGATATCACACATACATACTGACTATCACACACACATACTAGCTATCACACACACACACACATACTGACTATCACATAAACACAGACACACACACACACACACACACACACACACACACACAATGCAAGAGTATAAAGAAACCTCTAAGGTTAGACGCGAGTAGGAAGCTGTAATGAGATGACTGAGGCACCTGGCTGCTACACACACACACACAGAATCATCCCTTCTCTCTCTCTATCACAGACACTCTCCCTCTCTCACACACATAATCATCCCTTCTCTCTCTCTCTCTCTCTCACACACACACACACTCTCTCTCTCTCCCTGACTTTATTTCCTGTACGGCTCAGGCCGGAGGGAGTGAAGGGTGGGGAGAGAGCCTTCTACTTTGCTATCCTTATCTACGACTATCACTGGGAGAAATTCATTCTCTACAGTAACCATCTAATCAGATCACCCCGTGTGGACCGTAAGGTCTGTTGTGGTCTGTGATTCTATGTAACTCATTCTCTCTCTCTCTCTCTCTCTCTCTCTCTCTCTCTCTCTCTCTCTCTCTCTCTCTCTCTCTCTCTCTCTCTCTCTCTCTCTCTCTCTCTCTCTCTCTCTCTCTCTCTCTCTCTCTCTCTCTCTCTCTCTCTCTCTCTCTCTCTCACACACACACACACACACACACACACACACACACACACACACACACACACACACTCCCTCCCTTCTCTCCCTCACACACACACATATACCCGCACCCCTTCTCTCTCTCTCTCTCTCTCTCTCTCTCTCTCACACACACACACACACACACACACACACACACATACATACACCTGGGCTGGTGGTAGAGGTGTCGCGGCTTCCCTTGACCCAACCACTTGGTATGGTATGACACACCTGTGATTAAGACGGGGGGGGGAGGGGGGGGGGCCGGTACCTGTGGAGAAGGGGGGGGGGAAGGGAGGAGGTGGTAGGAGAAAGATTGGGAAGGGAGGGGAGGAGAGGGATGTAGAATGGGAAGATGGGAGGGGATTTTGTGTTTAGGGAGGGGAAGAGGGGAGGGAGGGGGTAGGAGAAAGATAGAGAGGGGTGGGGAGGGAATGGAAGGAAGAGGGGAAGGATGTAGAATGGGATGAGGGGAATGGATTTGTTTTGGGAGAGGAAGGAAGGGAAGGGAGGGGAAGGAAAAAAGGGAAGGGTTGGGGAAGGAAAAAAAGGGAAGAGGAGGGGATGGAAGGGGAGAGGAAGGGGAATAATACACAAGAGGTTGATAGTAGGGGAGGGGAGGGGTGAAGATTGGAAGACGGGTGGTGATGGGGGGGAGGGGAGGGGAAGAGAAAAGCATAAGAGGGATTAGTGGAGGATTGAGGGGGGGTAGGGGTGGAGACAATGGAGGGGAGGGAGGGGGGTAGCGGTGGGGGCATTGAAGGAGGGGGTAGGGGTGGGGGCAGGCAGGGAGGGAGGGGGCAATCTCATTTAATTACATATTTATGAGGTTGTCAGTGAGAGGAGGGGGGAGGGGGTATGTTGGGGTTGGGGGGAGGGGTGGGTGAGGGGGTAATAAGGAGGAGGGACTAGACGGAAATAAATAAATAAATGAAAGAAAGAAAGAATAAGAATGAAAGAAAATAAATATAAAGATGATAATTAAGGAGGAAGGATAATTAAGAAAGGAGGAGGGAGAAAAGGGGGGAGTGGGGGAGAAAAGAGGGGGTAGACAATGGCACTTTATTTAATATGCAGTGAATGACGGAAGGTAAGGTAAGGAGTGGGGGTTGGGGGGGAGGGGAATGGAATGTGTGTGTGTGTGTGTGTGTGTGTGTGTGTGTGTGGATAGTAGTAGTAGCAGTAGTGGTGGTGGTTGTAGTAGTACATAGAGTTACATAGAATCACAGACCACAACAGACCTTACGTAGAGAGAGAGAGAGAGAGAGAGAGAGAGAGAGAGAGAGAGAGAGAGAGAGAGAGAGAGAGAGATCTACACTATTAAGAGAGAGAGAGAGAGAGAGAGAGAGAGAGAGAGAGAGAGAGAGAGAGAGAGCATCATTGAACCGCGGTATTGGTTATATTGTTACTCTCTCCTCCCCTCTCCCCTGTTACCTAGATAGTGTGTGTGTGTGTGTGTGTGTGTAGGGGGGGGGGGGATTAGAATGTGTGTAGACCTATATATATGTATTTAGTAATTTCTATTTTCATATTTGTGTGTGTGTGTGTACTCATGTAGGTATGCACTGTGAACAGGTGTGTGTGTGTGTGTGTGTGTGTGTACGAATAATTCATGTAAGCACTGACTTCATGTGTGTGTCCATGCGTGCGTGTATGTATGTATGTATGTATGTATGTATGATAGTAATTTTTTCCCCCACCAATATATTTACCCACCACATACCCACACCTACCTACCCCCTACACCCACCCATACCCACACATACATATTATATACACGCATCCATCATCCCTCAGCACACACACAAACACACACGCACAATGTGTGTATTTTTTGTATTTTCTTGATTACATGTAAATAATACTAAATCCTAAATACAAAAGCAAATAACAAAACTTCATCACATCATTAATTTATTAAATCTTATGCCAAAACAAAAAACACACACACACACACACACACACACACACACACACACACACACACACACACACACACAGCATCCACACCCACCCACACATACATATACACACACAGCATCCCCACAACACCCCCCCCCCCCACACACACACACACATACAAAAATATACACACAGAATCCCCAAACAACCACACAAATACACACAACATCCCCCACCCCCCACCACATCC
>JAWZYT010005988.1:0-33255 GCA_034508575.1 Petrolisthes manimaculis
GTTAGTGTGGGTGTGTAGTAATGAAATTATTGTAAGAGGGTTATGGAGAGCCTCGAAAAGAGTTGGTGTGAGCGTGTGAGAATGTGGGTGTGTAAAGTTGAGTAGGTGTGTGAGTGTAGAGTAGGAGGAGGTAGCTGTTGGAGTGTGTCGTGGTGTCTGTACGTGTGTAGTCTTGAGGGTTTGGGTATTATTGGATCTGTGTGTGTGTGTGCGTGTGCGTGTGCGTGTGCGTGTGCGTGTGCGTGTGCGTGTGCGTGTGCGTGTGCGTGTGCGTGTGTGCGTGTGTGCGTGTGCGTGTGCGTGTGCGTGTGCGTGTGTGTGTGTGTGTGTGTGTGTGTGTAGTTGTGACTGAGATTGTGTGTGTGTAGTTGTGACTGTGATTGTGTGTGTGTGTGTGAAAAGCATGTCTACAAATATGAATAATTATTTAGAGGGATACAGTGCCTGGAAACACTGTACAAACAGGACACTATGGCTGAATGAATACGAGGTGTATAATTCCAGGTATTATGCTGTGGAGGGTGTAGATTATTATATACAAAACACAGGTACCAGAGCGGGTATATTCTGGCTTGCACATAGTAGATTATAACCATTGAATTAAGGTGTGTAATTGTAGAGAGCGGTATAGGGAGCTGGTGCAGGTGTGGAGAAAGGGATTATTTATTATTAAAGTGCTGTGGAGAGATTACATATGAAACCAGAGAAGAATAGAACTTGTGGTGAGCTTATTATGAGACTGGGTGGTGATGGAGGTGTAAGGTTGTGTGGTGGTGGTGGTGGTGCACAGTCACGATCACTATTATGTATACAGATTTGGTTGGAGCTTCGATCAGTCCAACTATTTCACCGACCAACTTATTCCAATGGAGATCTTACCTGTGCGTTATTATTATTTACCGTCTCTATCTATGTATTCGAAGCACACTGGATACTTATTAGTGCTCGTGCCTGTACATGTAGTGCGGTAGGATGGGGAAAAATGTATATATCTAGGAGGGGACGACTGGTGAGGAGGACGAGTTGACGTGTGATGAATGGGATGGGTACACGTGTGCTTGAGGAATGAAGTGGGAAGAGTAATATGCTACAAAGGTATGGCCCCACATGGAGAGGAGAGAGAGAGAGAGAGAGAGAGAGAGGAGAGAGAGAGAGATGAGAGAGAGAGAGAGAGAGAGAGAGAGAGAGGTTGGTGTGTGAAAGACTGAGTGAGTGTCCGTGTGTAAGTGCGTTTGGGATGGAATTACATAGAAAAGTGTGTAAGAGAAGAGAGAGAGAGAGAGAGAGAGAGAGAGAGAGAGAGAGAGAGAGAGAGAGAGAGAGAGAGAGAGAGAGAGAGAGAGAGAGAGAGAGAGGAGAGAGAGAGAGAGAGAGAGAGAGAGAGAGAGAGAGAGAGAGAGATGAGAGAGAGAGAGAGAGAGAGAGAGAGAGAGAGAGAGAGAGAGCCAAGAGTGTAGATAACAACACAAGGGTCATGGTTATCTCCGTGGGTAAGATCATAGTTCAGAGACAGTGGTAAGATGAGAGGCCTGGCGTATGAAGAGGAACGAACATGTTTAAGGAGACGCCCTGTGATGATAATGAATAACACACGAGTGGCATAAGGAGGGTGTGTGGTGAGTCTGTGAATGAGAACAACGTCAGCGTAAAGTGAAACAAATCCAGTATCATTGTTGGTTGTACCTGTGGAGTGAGTGGTGTCAGGTGTCTGTCTGTAGCTGTGTGTAGGAACAACAATATTGATAAGCTTATAGTTATGAGTATATAATTATAGTCTACATAGAGAAATGTGGCCTAGAATGGTTATAATAGTAAACGACAACAGCATTCGGAAATCGTAAACCTCCGCCAAGCCTGAGCTTCTCGAAACTATTTAAATACAAAGTTAAAAACAGACAGACAGAAAATAAAACAAATTAAATTAACTTATAAAAATATAATCCCTTGGAAATTATAGTCAACTGCATAATTTTTGCAATAACCAGGATTCTAAAATGCTTCTACCATGTGTACATTGGTAGAAAGGAATTGTGACACTGTGTACAGAATTTTGTGTAGGCATCAGATAACTTGTACAGGTGTGTAGTGAACAGGTGTGTAGTGAACAGGTGTGTAGTGAACAGGTGTGTGTAGTGAACAGGTGTGGTTTGATTGACAATAATATATACAAAGGACAAAATCATGTTAGAGAGTAAATGTGACCAACGTGAACTATGATATTTGGAACAGATATGAATCCCATCCATTAGATAAGAACGAATAGAAAAAAAAACAAAAAAAACAATAACACACCAACAAGAAAAACCAAATGATGTAGAAAGAGTTAATGAAGCACTGCAAATGAAGGAGAGAAAAGGCCTGTGGCCTTTGTCCTCATCTTTGTTAATATAAAAAAAAAAAAAAAAAAAAAATTGATAAAGGAAGGAGAGAGAGAGAGAGAGAGAGAGAGAGAGAGAGAGAGAGAGAGAGAGAGAGAGAGAGAGAGAGAGAGAGAGAAGAGAGAAGAGAGAGAGCGAAGAGAGAAGAGAGAGAGAGAGAGAGAGGAGAGAGTCAAAGTAGGTCAGCATCGGGGAGGGGGGCACGGGGTATAGGGAGGGAGGCACGGGGGTGGGTAGGGGGACACGGGGTGTGGGTAGGGGGACACGGGACGGGTAGGGAGGGGGCACGGGGGGTAGGGAGGAGGGCACGGGGGGGGTAGGGAGGGAGGGAGACACACTATAATGAATGCCCTCACCACCATCTGTGCTAACCTCAGTGTTGATATCGTCCAGACAACAACAACCACAACAACAACAACTCCCACCCTGTAAAGCAGCAGCATCCTGACAACCTGTGATATTCTACCCCTTACGTCAACAACATCATCATCACAACAACATCATCATTATAATCACAATAACAACATTATCATCATCATCACAATAACAACATTATCATCATCATCACAATAACAACATCATCATCATCAGAACAACAACAACAATAAACAACAACATCACAACAACAACAACAACAACAACAACAACAACATCATCACAAAACAACAACAACAACAATAGCATCATATAATCTTCTACCCACCATTCACAACAGCAACAACCGGGCCCTACATTGTCTATAGAATTGGTGATCAATACTAAATTTCTATCTAACAGGAGCTAGACAGTGTACCAAAGTTCTGTATAGCAAATCACACACACACAAGGATATATTATGGTGTGGTGTGTGTGTGTGGTTGGGAGGTGGGGAAAGGATACGTGATAAATAATGCCTCGGGTGTTTCAAGCGATTACCAAGACTTTCGTGCCCCTTCCTGCTGTCACGACGTAGGACTCTCTTAACTTTTGGTCGCTAGAAAGTTATAAGCCGGGGCCTGAGACTGGAACAGCGAGCGACCAAGGGAGGAGTAGGAGGAGGAGGAGGAGGAGGTTTGAAAAAAACAGGCTGGAGTGAAATATTGATTGGGTGGCAGAGATTGTGAAAGATGGAGAGGGATTGAGAAAGGCGTGAGTGAGAGATGAAGAGGTATACAGAGTGAACCAATGTGACATATAATAGGGAGAGAGAGAGAGAAAGTCAAAGTGAGTAGAGTGAGAGAGAGAGAGTGTGTGTGTGTGTGTGTGTTTTGGCGATCTGAAAGCGAGATGTCGAACGCGGTGTGTGCTAATGGACAAGGATTGTCCCTTTTAGTCCCTTGGTCCTCCCTTTCTCTGGCACTCTCTGTTGCCTGATGGTGATGTCTAGGTGAGGGTGATGGTAGTTATTGTGGGAGTATTAGTGGTGATGATAAAGATACTGGAATTATCAATGTTGGATACGATACTGTACAAACAGGATTGTCCCAGGAATGAAAAAAAAAACATGGTTTCTGAAGAGCAGAGGTACACATTATCATGAAATATCCCTTTCAACCCTTGTTCTGGCTAAGATAGACTAAATATTGTTTCATACTGTTTGAAAGGAACCAAGGTACCATGTTTCCAAGGTACCAAATACTAAACTATTGTAGGTTTGTGTTCCGTCCCCGCCAGACTCCCCGACCTTCCACCAGTCGGACATCAATACCAATCAGCGTCATCAATGTCTCCAATCTTGTGGCCGTCAATGTTGTCCCTCACGTGTCTATACAAAACAAACATTTACCTTCCTTCCTTCTTTCCCCACGTTCACAACACCACACGTGTAACATGATAGTTTCAGGTGCAGGGGAAACATTGCACCTACAGACATTTCTACTTGTACAAAGAATACATCACGTGCCCATAAAACCAAAATATCACAAGCTCAAAGAACTATTCACAAGCATTAAAAAAAAATTCATTATATTTTCAAAACAATTTACCTGTCCTATGAATTCACTTGCATCCTTCCAAACGGGTCTACCTATTTCCTATTTCACTTTCCCATTACCACATTTTAGTAATGCAGAAGGATGGACAGTTTTCGTTCTACCGATAAAATGGAATGGGCTGTCTCTCTTGTGGCTGTGAACTAAATATATCTCTCTTCTAAATCATGAGGTCTTCAATTATTGTCGAGTTTGTTATCCACTGGGGCATGAAAGACTAAAAGCGAAGAATGGAAGAGAACACAGAAGAGGAGAATGATGCAGGAACAAAAAGAAGCATATCGCATTACCTACCTCACTTAATTCAACCTTAGTGCAGGACAAGAGAAGGTCACTCACTGGCTATTGTTAGTCTGTGTACACTCGATTAAAAAAAAAAAAAAAAAAATCACACAGGTTGGTGGGATTGATGATATCCTAAACGAACACTGTGGCTCGTGCTTAATGTCCCACTCAGCATTTTTCCACTAGCAATCATCAGAGGTGTCAAAATTGTTAGTGCGAGGAGGGAACCAATAGTTTTATTATCCAGTGTGCATACAATTCCTATGAAATGAGTGATTTTTATGTATATCTTTGTTTTTACCAATGTAGAGCAAACAGTTCAGTGCACACAGATGACCGCACGTTTATCTATTAACAAGCTCATTTGAATATGACACTAAAATAATTTCGAATCAAGTTCACGCTAGACGAAAGAAAACACTTAAAGGTGAATTAATCCAGAAGCGTTCTAAAGATATAAAATTTTGGCTGTCCAAATGTCTCCCCCTGCCCCCTGCCCCCTGCCCCCTCCCCTCACCATTTATATTTCCAGTGGCCGGGGCTGACAAGGCTACATGCCATTTTTCACTCGTAATCGACATTTTCCCAGTTGGTTATGATAGCTGGAAATAATAACAATAAATAAGTCTGGCTGTGGTTATGGACACTAAAACTTGATACACAACAACAGTAGCAAAAGCTCGTTTTCTTCTTACTCTTACTCATCTGAAGATATTATTCAAAAAGGTATAATAAAATGATGCCATTTTAATAAATTTCCATCAGGGATACCCAGAGGAGGTAGCAGTTTATTGACCCGAGAAGTGGACCATGATATTCAGGTGCATGAATAAATGAAACGTAACATGAACATTTCCAGATTTTAAATAACGAAGGGGAATGAATATTTATTTGTATATATACGTATATCTAGTATCTTCAGAAAACATTTTTCGTTGTGGAAAAAATGGTGAACGTAATTACTTGCCTTTCATGGTTTGCGGTCATGTCCCTGCCAAGTTGAAAGGTCATGTGTTCCATCATTCATAAGGTGAGGTCCAGCAGTGACGGGTTCCCAATCGATTTACACACACACACACACACGCTTCTCCACTTTCCCACATGTGTAAACACGTACAGATAGATAGATGTGCACACCCTTAATACATACCAATACACACACACACAAATACACATGCCTATCTGATCATGCATGTCACCATCTAAACACATTTATAAAAGTTCCTTCCTCCTGCTTTCATATACATCGTCCTCACATGTAACCTGGGACAAAATATTCCAGCACATATATACAGTATATTCCAAAACACACGATAAAAATGTTCACAAGTACATACTATTGATCACCTCTGCCTGTATTTATAATTGAATCATTTGCATTTAGATACACATATCTCAGCAATGGAGTATTTAATCCATCAAATGAAATTGTTAAGACTGTTGGGGAAGGAAGAGATAAAAAGAAAGTATAGGGACGGACAAGAACTAAAGTGGAAGGGTTCTGATTAATACTAGGAGTCCTATAGAGATGTCAGATTGATATGAGAGAGAGAGAGGCTTAGCGTCTAAAATAGCCAGCTGATTAGACTGGAACTGCGATGAGAGATGATGATGAACCAAGATATTACACTCAGGTCGTGAAATGAGCTATATTGGTGGATGGTAACTGTTGCAGTGAAGTAGACAACTAATGATTTACTACTAACTTTGTCCCAGAAACGAAAATGAATAGAAAATGGGTGAAGAAATGGACGTGAGACCCGGAGTAATGGGTTAATTAAATGGAATACAGTTCACTACATTCGACACAGAAAATACAAGGAGACAGAAAATACAAGGAGACATAGAATACAAGGAGACAGAAAATACAAGGAGACATAAAACACAAAGAGACAGAAAATACAAGGAGACAGAAAATACAAGGAGACAGAAAACACAAGGAGACAGAAAACACAAGGAGACAGAAAATACAAGGAGACAGAAAACACAAGGAGACAGAAAATACAAGGAGACAGAAAATACAAAGAGACAGAAAATACAAAGAGACAGAAAATACAAGGAGACAGAAAATACAAGGAGACAGAAAATACAAGGAGACAGAAAACACAAGGAGACAGAAAATACAAGGAGACAGAAAATACAAAGAGGCATAAAACACAGAGACAGAAAATACAAGGAGACAGAAAATACAAGGAGACAGAAAATACAACGAGACAGAAAATACAAGGAGACAGAAAACACAAGGAGACAGAAAACACAAGGAGACAGAAAATACAAGGAGACATAAAATACAAGGAGACAGAAAACACAAGGAGACAGAAAACACAAGGAGACAATAACAGCGACGAGTGTGTGATGTGTGAGACTTCTGCTACCAGTGGTCAATTATTACTTCGCTTTGCTATTTGTGGAACATTGATTAGCAGCTCCCAGTTCATACCCAGCTGAGACCCCCAACCCAACCAGCCAGGGAGCCCTTTCTTTCTTTCACAACACAGCCATTTATAGTCGTGAAATACAAAGGAATATCCCAACAACAACATCAACAACAACAAAACCATTAATATTTACCCTGACCTCTGATTTTACAAGTAGCAAACTCTACACCTTGACTTTACACCCAGTCTCCATACTCCAACTCTCACACACACATACACACACACACACACACACACACACACACACACACACATACATACATACATACACACATTGCCTCAAACTCCATCCAGACACACAGGCAAGGTAAACCAAGGCCAGTTCTCAAGGGATAAGCAACACGTGTATCAGGCAATATGTATGGTAATGATTAGGCATAAGTTCACTCTTTGTCTTGGGTTCCGTCTTCTTCCTCTCTTTAATCATTCTCACTCATTATTGTCTTTTCTCGACCGTCACTCACAGTTTTGTCATCATCATTCTCATGGGCGTTCTCATTATTAACCTCATGACTTTTCGCATCGCCATTTTTTGCATCAAAATCAAAACAAAAATATCATCAACACATCTATATCATCAATGTCATTATTTTCTTATACCATTTCGAAAGTGTCAATGAACTATAGACTACTGATCCTCCCAAACAATCCCACAAAATGTCTTGTACAATGAAGGAAACTGCTTCGTTGAACGTCATACAGGAACCAGGAATCAGTGTAGCAATCCCCCTCTATATAGGTTCACTCCCTCCCTCCCTTCCTCCCCTGTGCCTCTCTCCCTCCCTTGTGCCTCCCTTACACACTCCCTCCTTCCGTACCTTCCATCCGTATTGACATTAGTAAGGCTTCTACGTAATCACAGTTCAGTCCACTACAATGCCTCTATCCACACGGAAGCTCACAAACGCTACCCTCATTAGCTTCGAGGGCAACAACAAACACACACTTGCTATCCGAGTGTATAATGATGATAGGTAGAGATCCTGATGTTACTAAGATATTTCTCAGCTTCCAAACAGCATGTCCTCACTATCGAATTATTAAACAATGCAAAAATAATCCGATGTGGGAACAACTGCAAAATCACTTCTGCCCATTATTTCTCTGTCTAAAAGAAAAAAAAAATTGGGGGAAAGGATACTGACTGACAGATATAAGGCTCGTGTGATACCAACCCTCTTTCCACTCATATTGTTTCAGGAGTGACGAGCTCTGGCAGGCGGACAAATTCCCCCTGTCTCACTGTCACAACCTGCACCACTTTCATCTCTCACAACAAAACTTTTTAACACCCAAAGGATTTGTGGCCAGAATATAATATGTCTCGAAATTGCCACTGAATGTAAACCATCAATTATTCGTTATTCAAGTATGGTAAGTTTTCACCTCAAATAATCAACTGTAAAAAAGAGGACCTACATAAAATTATTAATTAAACGAAGATGTAGGAACTCGTGATATCAGAAAAGAGAAATTTAACCACAACTTAAATGTCAGCTAACGGAGTAAATGGAACAACTATGGAAAGATTCAGTCTCATACACATTTCCCACACCCAGATTAATCTAAGAAGAGCATTTCACTTTTCATCACAAAACATGGATCACTTCAAAAACAAAACAAAAACAGAATCAAACGAACGAAATTTTAAGCCACAGATCGAAAACACCATTGGTTATAAAAAAAAATCTCTTACACCTTATCTGATACTTACTCGAAAATTCTCAAGTGTTTTGGCGTTCCGGGTCTTAAAAATGTGTGAGTGTAGGAAACCTTACCTGTTCCTCGTCCTTCAGGCAGACGACGAGGTGGTGCTTCTGACGCCTCGCCTCTCCCCTTACCTGTCATTAACTCACCGTCTCACATGTCGCTCGCCCTTTAATTTTTCACGTACCTGTGGAGTAATGCGAGAAGAAATTCATCTTAATCTTTTACTATAATAGACATGGACAATGAATGGGTTTATGTGACCTCGTAATTATATACAAGTTCAAAATAATACACAAAAAATAATCTAAGGTTATGAAAAAATATATATATAATTATATAGACTACAATTTAATTTGAAACTCAGTAAATGTGTTCTCAATTCCCTACTGATACGAGGCCAGTAGTCAACAACAATTATTATGTCCCCAGGAAACACCAGGTAGGAAGGTTAGGTAATCGAAGAGAATGATTACCTTTCTGCATGTATCAGTTTTTCCTTAATGGGGGAGAATATGGGAGTGATGGGCGAGGGACTGATAAAATAAAAAAATGGATAGGTGGGAACATCAGTCTCTTCCTCCACTTTTAACAAGGAGAGGGAAATCAAGTCACATTTAAGGGGAAGTTTTGTGTTGGTAAATCTGGAGCAACTGAATCCTCCAAACTATTTCAAGCAACAGAACACCATCATTTTTGTTCTTTTGGTCCTGTTTCCTATCATACTTTGGAGGAATCAAGGCACTCCAATATAACAAAAGCAAATTACCACCTTAATACTTCCATTTCATCCACCATCCTCCTCTCTTTTTCTTCCTTTCTTGTTTGTATGTGTGTGTGTGTGTCTGGCTTCACTTTCCTACTTCCTACTTCTTCCTACTTCTTGCTATGCTCCCTCTCTCTTCTTCTTCTGGTTCTCTCCTTTTACCTCCTTCAATGATTAATCACCATTCTTTTGTCCTTGCTCTGCCCTTCCTCCTCCTCCTCCTCCTCCTCCTCCTCCTCCTCCTCCTCCACCTCCTCCTCCTTTTCTTTTCTTCTCTTTTCCCATTATGCCTCTTTTTGTCGTTCCTTCGCTTTTCATCATATATATTTTCTTCCAATGCTCTTTATCTTTTTCCCGTCCTATTCCGCGACCCCGTTATTTCTCATCTATTTTCCTCTCCATCCCTTTCCTCACTCATTGTCTTTTCTTCTCAACCTTGTATAATGATCTAGAAACAAATATTTATTCATAATTGCTTAAAATAAAAGGTGTGTAATTTTCAATGGGCTTAAGTTAAATAAAGACCAGAGGCTCGAGATAAAAGCCAGTTTCACATAAAATAACCAACATCTGCGACTCTAATTAGTAACATGAGAGTCAATCACCTGTCCATTAACACCTGTGATGCACCGTATATTTAGTAATATTAATTTACATAAAATGTCATTACTGAAAACCATCATATGTCAATAATCCTAATTAATGCTATACCGTTAGTTTAAGTCATCTTTATAATAATAATAATATCAATAATAATAATAATAATGATAATGATAATACTAATACTATTACTATTACTATTAATACTACTACTACTAATAATAATAATAATAAATACTACTACTACTAATGATAAACAATAATAATAATAATAATAATAATAATAATAATAATAATAATAATAATAATAATAATAATAATAATAATAATAATAATAAATAAAAATAATAATAACAAATAAATAATAATAATAATAATAATAATAATAATAATAATAATAACATACAAACTAATGCATTACAATAAAAAGTCTATAATATCATATAAACATAGTCTAATAGTTTATCTTAAAACATATAACAAAAATACTAGTGTAGTGAAATGAAGACGTTATCGCTGCAGCCTTTCAGTTCAAGGGTTTCTATAATTGGCATAATAATGATTCAGTGGAGATGTTATTGCCAGTGTGTGTGTGTGTGTGTGTGTGTGTGTGTGTGTGTGTGTGTTGGCTCTGTTACACCTGCACTTATTAGTTAATTGGCGTGTGTGAGTGAGTGCGTGCGTGCGTGTGAGTGAGTGAAAAGTTTGAGTGAGTGTTGATTCTAAAATGATTGTTTGTATTCCAAAAAATCAATTTGTGTCATTGAGTGTACGATATTATATCAGTTTGAAGGCACAAGTGGATGATATCTAACTATATACAGTACTTGGTTAAATCGTGTTAAAATAAGAAGATAATTGTGTGTACTTGCGCGAGTGTTGCGTGAATGACAATACAAAAATGTCCTTATATATTATTCCGAGTGTCTGTTTGCACAATAATCCTGAATAATATTGTAGCATGTTAAACACAAACTCGTACCGTCATCTGCAGGTCCAGTTCTCGAGGCAGGCCATGAATGTATGTGTGTGTGTGTGTGTCCTTGCATTCAGCATTTCCACACCTTACAACACGTGTATTTATGTCTGTGCATGTGTGTTGCTGCTGAAGGAGGAGTAGGTGTAATACGTGACTGAGGGCTTGAAGGAGTAAGATCCAGTGATGATGTATGTTTGGGTGAGAGGTGGTGCATGTGTTTGTCTCTGTGTATTATACTGTAATATACATGTGGATGCTTTACTTAGTGCTGGCAAGTATATACGTATATTAGGAGAGAGCTACTAGTGGGGAATAGTGACATTAGCAAGTATGTCCTGTGTGAGAACGTGAGGGAAATTCTGGGTGCATACGTGAGGGTGACTCTTGCATGTGTGTGTGTCATGTATACGGATATGTGTGTGAGCGTGTGTGTGATAGTGGCAGTGTATACGGATATGTGTGTGAGTGTGTGTGTGTTAGTGGCAGTGTATACGGATGTGTGTGTGTGTGTGTGTGTGTGTGTGTGTGTGTGTGTGTGTGTGTGTGTGTGTATGTGTGTGTGTTTATATACCTGTGTTTGTGTTTGAGTGCGAGGTGGTCATTCTGGCGTGTATCAGATGAGGTTATTCAGTCAATGATTTCCAATACCTCAGTCATTACAGGTGGCATTACACACCACACCGAAGACAGGGCGAGGGAGACGGTATGATGTGAAGGAAGTGAGGAGACGAGAGAGACGAAACGAGGGAATGAAAGAAAAGATGAGAGAGGAAGGGAAGGAAGGACGTGATAAGAACTTGGAGAAATAGATGGAATGAGAGAAGGAGGGAAGGAAATGGTTGAAGGAGGCAAAACATAAAGTATGACAAGAGTGACGAAAGCGACAAGAATGGGATGAAAAATAAAAGAAGGAAATGTGAAAAAGTTACAGTGATCACAAGCTGGTGATAAGAGAGAGAGGAGTGAAGGAAGAATATTAGAAGGATCAAATCGTATGATGGAATAAATCAAGTTAAATAGGAAGGAAATGAATAAAGAGAAGGAAGGAGAAATGAAAAGAAAGCAACAGAATGGATTAGGTAACCAACAGTTAAAATGTTATTGAATGATCTGTAAAAAAGGAGAGATATAAAATATAAAAGAAATACATCTAAAAAGGAGTAGGATAAAAGAAAAATGGTAAATATTATGGGAAATAAAAAGCACGATAAGATTAATTGATTGATTGATTGATTGATTGATATTAGGCATCGTAACAGCGAGATCATATGGCGCCCGAGGAGGATGGAGATCAAGAGGTGGGACAGTAAGCACAAAAGAAAGACAACAGATGGAAAGGTATGACAAGAAACACAGGAGAAAGTTTGATGGAGATAAATGGAAGAAGGAAGCTGGGAGGACGAGCAGAGTCAAAGAGTGCAGAAAAGTCCGGCAGAGATAAAGAAACAAGCGAAGAAGTATATAGAAGTGTGGGAAGGAAGACCATGCAGGATGTCAGACTCAAGGGAGGGGAAGTTTGTAAGAAGACCTCGGGACGCAGCAGAAGGATGGGGGCGAAAGAATTGGAGAGGGTTGGGTACATGGAGCAGCAGAGAGGTTGGATGTGGTGAAGGTTATTTATTGTCATGGAAGGGATGGAATATATAGGTTAGGATGGAGATGTGTAGAGAAAGTAAAAATGTGTGTGTGTGTGTGTGTGTGTGTGTGAGTGAGTGAGTGAGTGAGTGAGTGAGTGAGTGAGTGAGTGAGTGAGTGAGTGAGTGAGTGAGTGAGTGAGTGAGTGAGTGAGTGAGTGAGTGAGTGAGTGAGTGAGTGAGTGAGTGAGTGAGTGAGTGAGTGAGTGAGTGAGTGAGTGTGTGTGCGTGTGTGTGTGTGTTCTGCAGATGAAGATGCAGACTAGGTAAAGGAGAGGAAGAGTAAACGAAGCAATAAAAACTAACGAATGAATAAATAAACTAATGAACACAAATAAACGATGAATAAAAGGAAAGACAAAACAATAGAAAACTCAAGCCCAAGGGAAAAAATTCAAGAACGTAACGAGGCAGTATATAAAGAAGCAAAAAACAAAACAAATAAGTAAGTCAGTAGAAAAGTAAGTTAGTAAGTAAGAAAGAGAATTGGTAAGTAAGTAAGACGAAAAGCAAGTAAGTTAGTAAGAAAGTAGAAAAATAAGTAAGTAAATAAGTAAGTAAATAAGTAAGTAAATAAGTAAGTAAATAAGTAAGTAAATAAGTAAGTAAATAAGTAAGTAACATAAGGAGTGATAGCATAATCTATACGGTTGAGTAATTTCCCCGGAGATACGAGTCAGCAGCAGCAGCAACAGTCTCCAAATGACATGGATAAGTAGGAGGGAAGGCTGGCATGGATGACGAAGGAAAAATGCAAGAAGGAAAGGGAAGAAAGGAAGACAAGAAGGAAAGAAGGAAGGAAGGAAGAAACGAGGGAAGACGTTGAAGAAGGGAAGGACGGAAGAAAAGAAGGAAGGAAAGAATGAGGGATGAAGGAGAAGAAAGGAAGGAAGGAAGGAACCAGGGAAGAAGTAGAAGAAAGGAAGGAAGGAACCAAAGAAGGAAGGAACCAGGGAAGAAGTTGAAGAAGGGAAGGACGGAAGAAAGAAACCAGGGAAGAAGTAGAAGAAAGGAAGGATGGAACGAGGCAAGAAGGAAAAGAAAGGAAGGAAGGAAGGAATGAGGAAAGAAGGAGAAGAAAGGAATGAATGAGGCAAGGAGAAAAAAGGAAGAAAGGAACGAGAAAAATAGGGGAAGGAAGGGAGGAAGGCAAAACTGAGGAAAAGGAAATGATAAGATACACTGGGAAGATGATAAATTTGTAGATAGGTATAGGTAGGTAAGTAAGGATTTAGGTTAGGTTAGGTTAGGTTTGTAAATATATGAAACAATGAATATGAATAAAGGGTAACTGACAAGAATGAGTATATGAGTAAATAAGGGATATATAGGTTAACTATTGTGTATGGGTGATGATGATGTGTATATAGGAGTAGATATAGGTAAATATATAGGTAGGTTAAGATTATGTAGGGAAATATGAGGGGAGGTCTGGGTTGGTGTGAAGGTAGATAATTCGACAGGTAGGTGGAAATTAAGTTAGGTAAGGTTAAGTCAGGTGAATAAGTATATCATGAGGAGGGTGAATGAACGAGTACGAATGTTTGTCGGAATGAGTAAGAACAAATAAATAAATACATAAATATATATAAATATATATATATATATATATATATATATATATATATATATATATATATATATATATATATATATATATATATATATATATATATATATATATATATATATATATATATATATATGTTATTTGTAGGAATATATACAACATAATTTACTCTTGTGTGATATCCTTAGACACCGTTCTCGTTCCCTTGGTATGACAGTTTCATTTCACACTCCTCCCGTGAATAGTGAATGCAAAACTAATCAAAATATCGATTCCAGTAATTGAGTAAGAGAATTGAATGAGAAGCCAATAAGTTACATCTCAGCTGCAATACACGTCATCTGTAACTGCTGTAACATTTCAATTATGAATGTCATGCTACTTATTATTATAGCATCCGTGACTTTAGATTCATGTGCTGCCTTCACTCCCTCCCAAAAAATCTCTAGCTACAGTCCCTTATAGCAAATAGGGAAATGAGAGAGAGGGAGAGAGAAAGAAAGTGTGATAAAGAATAAAAGGTGAGGGTAAAAGACAGGAAGCGTCAGGGGAATATCAGGGAGAGACAAGACACTCTACCAAATGTACTATATAAGGGAAGGGTGAGCGTGTCTGGGGTAAACCAAGTGTCAGAAAAAAAGGGGAGTGACAGGAGAAGTCAAGGAGAGGCACACGACAAGTAGGGAGTGGTGGAAGGGGGGAGGGGGGAGGATAAGTACCAAAGAAGACAGGAATTGCCAGGGGAAGACAGAGTGTGGCTGGGGAAGAAGGACAATGATGAGATTAGATTTAGGGATTAGCAGGAAACACAAATATTAACAGAGGAAGATAAGGATTGCTAGGGTAAGACATGGATTGAAAGGGGAAGACAGGGATTGAAAGGGGAAGACAGGGATTTAAAGGGGAAGACAGGGATTTAAAGGGGAAGACAGGGAGTGGCAGAGGGAGGCAGGGAGAGGCAGGGGAAGACAGGAAGTTACAGAGGAAGACAGGGATTGAAAGAGGAAGACAGGGAGTGACTGGGAGTGCCAAGGAGAGCCACATTATTCACTCTGGGACTGGCTGCTACCTTCATTCATTAGGGGCTGGACCAAGAAATTCAATTAGGACATGACATTTTGACCTCCCTTTTCTCTAGCCTCTTTTTCGCGTGACCTCAGATATTGGATCGCCATCTAGTTGTCTTGGTGAGGGTCGGGAGGACAGGAGGAGGAAGAGAAGGAACACGACAAAGGTGGATAATGATAGGATGGGAAGGGATAGATAAAAAAGGGTACACAAGAAGTAGGTTAGAGTAGAGTAGAGTAGAGTAGAGTAGAGTAGAGTAGAGTAGAGTAGAGTAGAGTAGAGTAGAGTAGAGTAGAGTAGAGTAGAGTAGAGTAGAGTAGAGTAGAGTAGAGTAGAGTAGAGTAGAGTAGGGTAGAGAAGGGCAAGACAGGGAAGGATAGGACAGGGAACGACAAGGCAAAATAAAGGCAAGGGAGAGAAAGGTTGGGTAATGCAACACATACCGTACTAAACTATAGAGCATGACATGACAGTACACAAGTAGTACAATGGCAGGGAAGAAGTGGACATAATACGGTCATATGTCGAAACAAAACCTATAAATACAATTGAGTCAAGAGGTACCACCATCAATAAAGTCTATAATATTGTTGATGGCAGGGTGTTCAGTAGAGTGTGAAGTTAATTCATTTTATCGAGGGTCTCCAGGCTCCAGGGGTGGCAGGCGTGGATATATCCATTAAACAAGGAAGGAGAGACGTTAAAGAATACGATACAGATGACAGAGACAGAGGAATATATATATATATATATATATATATATATATATATATATATATATATATATATATATATATATATGAGAGAGAGAGAGAGAGAGAGAGAGAGATAGAGAGAGATAGAGAGAGAGAGATTAACAGGTTGCTAGTCATACGTCACCAACAAACACACTTCTATACATTTTCAATTCTTTCTCACTTACAATGCAGTACATTCCTCGGTTTTCCCCTTCCTACCGGACATATTGCACTGATGATAACCTCTGTGTTGATTTCCAGGTCACCAACCTCGACTCTGATAACCCAAACCATCACCAAGTAAGCAACAGAAGCGAAGCAGCATTATGAACTGACAAACAACATGTAATTACACGCCTCTGTTCATTGCTCTGTTACGAGAACTACATTTGAAGGGAAGATATTGTGTCTGGGGATATTGGAGTGTTGTGAGATTTCCATGGTGATATTATTAGATCACAGGTAACCTATTGATTGTGTATATACTGTACTGTGTTGGATCTGCCAAGTTGAGGTTGTGTGTGTGTTATTGTATTGGGTGTATTGGGGTGTGAGCATTGAAGGAAAGAGCTTTATATTCCATTATACAGTAGTTGCCCAGCCTTGTACAGTGACCTAGATGAGACATGACTCACAACAACATGTCATTATTTATTAAAGATGTTCTCCCAACATTCCTAAGCGACCAATAATAAACATATAATATACATAAATTGTATATATATTTTAATCCCCTTATTTAATGTGGCAAAATATTAATCAAAGGTAAAAATAAAATCTGATACATCCTCATGTGATATCGAGGTGAACTGACACGAATAAGAATTTCACTGTCCAAAAAATCTGGCTGCAGCATGAATGTCGAAAAGGGTTAATTAGTTCCTGCATGCAAAAGTTTACCGGGGTTGGCAAGAGTTTGAACCGTGAGGGATAAAAGTCAAATAAAAGGCTGCAATGAATTACTGAACATTTGTAAGGAATCAACCCGCCGGAAAAAGGAAGTAATCTAATGACAATAATACTCTATACTGTAGTTCCCGTTATGTGAACTTTTTGAGGACAGGTGAGGACAATGCAGCACGGGGGAGGAAAATACATGACAGGTTGAGGAAAATACATGAGAGGTTGAGGAAAATACATGAGAGGTTGAGGAAAATATATGAGAGGAGAGGAAAATAACATCATGACACGTGAGAATAGATGAGGCCCGAGGGTAGGGGTGGGGGAGGGGGGGGGGTTCGGTGCCAATGGACGTGATAACCATTGGGGGGTCGGGTCGGGGGGGGGGGGTTCAGGGGGTCGGGGGGGGGGGTTCAGGGGGTCGGGGGGCCAAAACACGCATCAATTCCCCGCTGACTGGATCCCGGAGTACGAAAAGTGACGACGACACCAGCGAACGAAAGGAAGACGGACGAGGAATGAATGAATGAGAGAGAGAGAGAGAGAGAGAGAGAGAGAGAGAGAGAGAGAGAGAGAGAGAGAGAGAGGGAGAGAGAGAGAGAGAGAGAGAGACAGAGAGAGAGAGAGAGAGAAGAAAGGTGTGGACAGGTTGGGAAGGTGTGGACAGATTTAGAAGGTCAACGCTGTATATATACGTGTCTGTGGTGGTTGGATGGATAGATGTGTGTGTGTGTATTCCCTGGTGAAGGTTATATTAGCATCAGTATTCCGTGGAGAACCAACAGTATTATCTCGTCGAACCTCATCTGGAACGAACCGCGGCCATGTAATCAGACCCGTTGTTGTTCCCTAGATTAGCTCCAATTAGGCCAGACTAAATGAGCGGCTGGAGGACGAACGAGCAAAGTGGAGCAAATCATTCCTCCTAACTATTTCAAGCAACAGAACACCATTACTTTTGTTCATCTGGTGGTCCTGTTTCCTGGCATACTTTGGAGGAATCAATGAGCTCCGGTTTAACAAAAATATGAAGTACCCCTTTAACACGAGGCACTTGGTTTTTCTTGTATACAATTCATACTGCCAGAAATATTACGATTATCATACAACTGAAACTGAGGTTGTTATTATAAGCAGGTGGCAACGTGGAAATTGATTCATAAAATAAAGTAAAACATAAAGTAAGACATTAAATTTTGACAGATGCCATATGTGCTTTTCCCAGAAGTGTTGCCGACATGATAAAATTTCGTCTGCAATGCGGATATAAAAGTCTGCTGTGCTCGGAGATTGATAAAAAGGCAAGCAAGCATCCAGAGTTCCTTAATCCTTACTCATCTTCTGTCTGTCATTCTCAGTCTTTTATAGCGAGAGGAAACAGGAAAAAGGATCAGATGAACACAAATAAAGGTGACTTGTTGATTGGAATAGTTTCCAGGAATCATTATATATTACTCCAAAAAATGGCAAAATTATATAATACTCCAAAAAATGCCAAAATTAAATACCTTCCCCTTAAGCAGATAGTATAGTGTTGGTAAATCTGGAGTAACTGATTCATCCAAACTATTCGAAGCAACAGGCCAGCCACCCTTATTTTACTTAATCTGGTCCTGTTTTCTCACATACTTTGGAGGAATCAAGGAAGTCCACTATATAAAAAAACAAGTGTAATGTCCCCTTAATTAAACGTATAGTGTGTGGAGGCTGTTTCCTTACATGGCTGACTTATTATAGTAGATTACGTGGCCCTTCAAACCATCAATGCCAGAACCACTTCCAACACCATAACTAGGGTTCGTTCTCCTGGCATTAACACTCTCTCTCTGTCTCTGTCTCTGTCTGTCTCTTTGTCTCTCTCTCTCTCTCTCTCTCAATATTCTCTTTTCTTTTCCCTTCTCTTTTATCTCTGTTAATATTCTCGTCTCTCTCTCTCTCAATATTCTCTTCTCTTCTCTTTTTATCTCTCTCTCAATATTCTCCTCTCTCTCTCTCAATATTCTCTTCTCTCTCTCTCTCAATATTCTCCTCTCCTCTCTTTCTCTCTCAATATTCTCCTCTCTTCTCTCTTTTATCTCTCTCTCTCAATATTCCCTTCTCTCTCTCTCTCTCTCTGGTGAAAAACATAAAAACCAACTTCAGTATGATAAAAGGTAAAGGAGTGATGGATATAAAAAGGAAGAACACATGCCAGATTCAGCCTTAAAAATGGTGTTATTAATGTCAGTCCTTCCCCCAACCCCCACATCTATTTTCAGGCTTTGTTTTATTTCTCTTATTTTCTCTATTTTTATTTTATTTTCTCTTTTTCTCTTTCCATTCATTCTCCCCCCGCAATATCTCCCTCTTTCACTCCTCTTACTCTCTGTCTGTCTGTTTGTTTGTCTGTCTGTACCACACACACACACACATATTCACAAATAGAGATACAGAATAGCAGACACATACTGTACATGCACCAGATATTAAAGCTGACACACACACACACACACACACACACACACACACACACACACACACACACACACACACACACATAATGGGCAATGACATGGGAGACGAGAGCATTACCAACCCAACTCAGCAACAAAGTCTACACAAAACTACATTAACAAATTAACCTTTTTTTTTACTTTATATATGCATAATATATAATGTATCAACACACACACACATTTTTTAAAGTACAAGCGACGAACATAAATTTATACAAGCAAATGTACAAAATGGCACAAATACACACAGACGTACGCACATATATAAGCTGGAGCAAGTAAAGCAGCTTCAGGCAGATCATCTGTACTTTGTCGACTCTTGCTTTCACTAGAGAGATCACAAATATTATATAATATATATATATATATATATATATATATATATATATATATATATATATATATATATATATATATATATATATATATATATATATATATATATATATATAAATATGTATATGAGTTTTTAGATACTGTATGTACCTAGCATAGCGGGTACAGAACATGTAAGTGTCCTTGTCCATATTTGGTACAAGTATTATTCATTCTGTAATGTATGGTACTGTATGGTACTGTATGGTTTGGTGTTCTAATCCACTGATCATACACACATATATATATACACCTACAGTCCCCCAACACATTCCCCAAACAATCCCACACTGAAAAAAACAACCCCCTACCTTCTGTCCAACTGTATGTCCATAATCCCTGACCTTTCACTCTCTCTTCCTCTCTCTCTTTCTCTCTCTCTCTCTCTCTCTCTCTCTCTCTCTCTCTTCCATTTCCCTCCCCTCGCCACTCCGTCACTTTTCCGTAGTCTTTCCTACACATACATACGCCCTCTGATCCATCTGTATTCCAGTAGTTTTCTATACACCAATACTTCCTCTTCCTGATTCAACCTCTCACTATCTCACTTGCTTCACAAAATTTCACTCATTCACACTATCATTCAAACACAATCTCTCACGCTATTTCGCACCCTAAGTCTCTCCCTTACCTTCACGTATAATCTCTCTCTCTCTCTCTCTCTCTCTCTCTCTCTCTCTCTCTCTCTCTCTCTCTCTCTCTCTCTCTCTCTCAACATGTTCTATCACCAAGCCTATTATGACTGAGCTAGCAAGTATTTACAATGCTTTATAGGGCAATGTGGGTCAGGTAGGTCACAACTCGTTAATTAGCAGCTCGTTTTCATTTATTTCGGTTCCTGTAATCGAAAACTGAAACACCAGGCTATTTTGAGATTCAACCAATTACATTTTCGTTCCAAAAATTTTGCATCACATATTCTTTCCATTCCATTTAAGTAAAGAGAACAACGTTAAGTACATCTCGCCTTCAAGTAATATTCACTTTGATGTTAGCTGTTTTATGTAAAGTGCAGGGCAGGGCAGGGCAAAGCAGGGCAAAGCAGGGCAAAGCAGGGCAAAGCAGGGCAGGTCAGAGCAGGACAAAGCAGGGCAAGGCAGGGCAGGGCAGGGCAGGGCAGGGCAGGGCAGGGCAGGGCAGGGCAGGGCAGGGCAGGGCAGGGCAGGGCAGGGCAGGGCAGGATAGGGTAGGGTAGGGTAGGGTAGGGTAGGACAAATGAGTGCAGAAAGTTTATCATACATGCCATAATAAGCTTACCATTGCATACATTCTTGTCAAATCGGACTCCAATATTCAAATGCAACTCCGTTTCTAATATATGAAAACGGCGTTGAAAATATAATATTGTACCGATATCTGGAAAAATAATTAGGCTTCAGGGAAAGAATTTATCCTCGCACAGTGTAATTGTATCAATGTAAAATATTTCTTCAATTAGATTTATGGAACAATTTTAGACTAGAGTAATCAGGTACCATTGTGTGGACATGGATGTACACTCGATCAAAAAAGTATCGCGCGTAACTAGCGTGAAATATTTTTACACTTAACTAAGGCGATAGTTACTGAAAACGAACCTTCCCGAGGCATCATGTGCGATCTTTTACAGAACCATCGGATACTTTTTTGATCGAGTGTACATACATACAGTCAGGGAGAGAATGACATACATGTATTGCAAAGGACGAAGCGCTTAAAAGGTCACTGTACTGACTGTCAGGCTGGTGGTGTATTTACGACGCAGAGAGAAGAGTTCAAAATACTGCGTAACACAAGTCTGCTACGTGCTACACTGGGCTGATTCAAGAGGGTAGTAGTAGTCTGTTGTCTTGGTAATAGAGTACTAACACCCGTAGTTTTTAAAAAATTGTTACCCTTACTGGAGCACTATTAATTCTTCAAACTACTCCGGGCAACATATTCCCAATTAAAAATACGGAAGGGTTCTGTGGACTAGATTAGTTTGGAGGATTCAGAGAGCTCCAGTAAGGACCCTCAATTTTTTTAAACTACGGGCCTAAGTCTGTTACAGTTCCTTGCAAATTTTGGTGGGAAGTGGGTTAGTTTATTTTTTCTTGTTTATCTTATTTATTTTGGGGGGGTGGGTGGAATCAGTTTACCTTCAGATTCCCCTCTAACAGATTACCTCGTTACATAATTACATAGATTAACGTTCAATAATTACATCACTTAGATTAATGCACTGCTTCTATACTATATGTATTCTAAGTAAGGTGTTGGAACGCCTTGGTAAATAATCACTTTTTTTTTTTCTTGGACAAAATAATGGAATCGTTGACGCCACGGCACCTGTATACGAATCTTTCCTTCTAAACATTATAATCTAACATTGCTAAACATTTCCCGGTACACTTATCTCACCACAGTTATCAATTCACTTACATATCTTTCTATCTCTCCACCCAATAACTATCTGTTCGCCCATCCATCTCTACAGTAACTATCAAATAAATCATCTACAGTATACGCATGTCCATTTGTCTATCGTCCCACATGCCGCTACAACCATATTCTCTGCATATTTTCTCCCCTACCCAAGCCTCTCCCTCCTCGAGCCCCTGGTTGCAGTAGGATTGAATTTGCATCCAACATTTTCCTGCTCTCTCTCTCTCTCTCTCTCTCTCTCTCTCTCTCTCTCTCTCTCTCTCTCTCTCTCTCTCTCTCCTTGTTATTTTCACCACCGAGGACATTTATTTTCCCGGTGAAAGTATACGAACAGTGGCCGTATTCCGAGTCAAACCTGGAAGACTTGGAATTAAGGCGATTTATTTACGGGTGTTCCATAGAATATTCTGGTACATATTTCAGTGAGTACGTACAGTGACAACCATTAATAAGTATACACCTTTGGTTGAAGCTTTGAACAGTTCACCAATTCACCAACGAGTGATTCCAATGAAGATTTTAATGAGCATTTATTTCATCCCTCTAGTTATTCGAAGCACACATGAATACTTATTAGTGCTCGTGACAGTACATACAGTTTCGACCATATGAAAGGAAAACACTGCCTCACCCACTGTAGCGAGACCACTCCATGGCACAACGGACACACAAACGAAAAGACGAAGGGTTTGCTGGCAGTATATAAGTCACTAGGAAAATATTTACTTTAGACTGAACGTGATCAAAAAGTTTATTTTTCACTTTCAAGTTGCATCACATTAAAACCATCAGATGTAGATTGATTAAACCATCATTTTGAGTATCGTGTTGCGACTTTAAGACAATTGTTTCATGGCAGCACCTGTAGTAAATATTTGCTCAGTATGACCCTGACGCTACCGCACTCCACGCCCAAATTAAAGAGGATGTTCTGTTTACCAGTGCAAACGTTAGGTCCCGCACCTCCTGGAGATGCTCTGTGTGGCTCTGAGAATTTTATGTCAAGGTATGCTGCTATATCTCTCTCGGGAGGAGGATTATCAATAACAACAATAATCAGGTCCTTCAATATGGTAACGCAAACCTCTGAAAAACATCTCATGAACTCAAAGTAATCATATCAGTACGAAAAATTCCTGAAAGCGTAATCAAAGTCTTCCTTGAATGTTGAGAATTGATAGAGAGGCAATAGGAAGGTAGGATGATTCGGTAATTGGAAGAAGAGTGGGGAAGGGCAGGAAGGAAGGAAGGGGGGAAGGAGTAGGGCCTGTGGCAAACTGGAGGAAGCCATAACACAGTAGGAAGGACTACAACGAGGTACTAGATGCAAATTGAATCCTGGAGCAGGGCGTGTAAACAGAGACAACCACAGAGCAGCAAATGGCAGTGTTATGAGAGGGTGACGAGGAACGAGAAACCCAAACCAAGGACATCAACAGAGAATAAATATACAACAGGGAAAGGGAATATTGTTGCCGTGACCGAAGCACCACCAGGCAGGCAGGCAGGCAGGCAGGAAGGCAGCTGTACACAAATATCCAAGCCCCTGAACCACACAAAAAGAAATGGAAAAACGTCGAGGGGGACATTAATTAATCCCTTCACCAGAAATAGAGGCTCTTGTCCACTGCATCACTCACCCACCTTGTCCTTCCCATCAGTGTATAGAGGTCAGTTGCGTGTCTCCCTGCTCTGATTGTTCGACGTCGAGTTAGGTATGTATGTATGGGTCAGGAAGGTAGGGATGTATGTACTTATAGTTAGGAATTGATACTGGGTTCAAGGTGGCTGTATATAGGAGGGAATATTTGTTAGCCTTCTTGTGTGTTTGGGCTAGTCTTGTGGCGCCTTGATATATACTCTCTCTCTCTCTCTCTCTCTCTCTCTCTCTCTGTGTGTGTATGTGTGTCTATTCTCTCAATCCCATATCCCCGGCGCCTACCCATTCACAGTCAGTGGAGCTTGAAATACGTTGCACCTCGATGAAAGGTCACGTCTCATTATTTTTATTGTTGTTGCTCTTGCTCTTTTTACTATCATCACCTTTCCTGACACTGCTTACTTTTTTTTTTACTGTCCCTGTCTTTATTATTTCGGCAATTTTTGTATTAGGTTAAGCACGTTTTTACTCCTTGTATTTAACATTTATATTACGTTCTTATGATCGTTGTTGTTGTTATTGTTGAATCATCTGTTGCTAATAGTATTTATTGTTTGTGTTGCCTTGCCTGTTTCCATACACATTCCCTTCATTTCCACTGCTACTGTTGAATATCTAAATACCTTTGCACCGATCCCAGTCTTCTCATAATTGTTATTGTTTATGTTGCTGTTTATGTTGTTGTTGTTGTTGTTGTTGACGATACTAATATTGCTGCTGCTACTGGTGAGTGATCGTCTTATTACTTTCTCTATTGCTGTCTTTGTTATTGTTGTCGATATCGTAGCTATTGTCTTCATAATCGTTTTCCTAGTCGGTCGTGGATGCCGCTATTGTTGTATATTGTCAGCGTCTATTATACGAGGCTATATACATTGATGCTAAGATAGGATTGTACACTCGTGATACGTAATCCCTGACCTGAGACGAACGGCAGGCACCACACATAGGTACTCTGCAATCGAACTCAGCCTCTATATATGTGTACTGGGTGAGGAAATGAGCAATACCAGGCGATTCGAAGTGTTTTGCTCCTCACATACACTCTGGTCAGAAATAATGTATCACGAGTGTACTATTGGCCACAAAAATTCGTACACACGCTCTTGTTTTCCAGGGTTTACAACTTACCGAAAATGTAAGACTACGCAACTGCAATACAACGTTATTATTAGTTTTTTTGTTTTTTTGCTAACACTGAACGTCAGGTGGTAGACCCTTCATTGCAGTACATCCAGAATAATGACCTCTCTCTCCATATAGCCTGTGTGAACATTTCTGTGGCCAACTGTACCTTTGACCTGAAGAAGCATTAGTGAATAAAACAAAATCAATAAACACTCGCTCTCATACGATGGTGGTGTATCTCTCTCTCTCTCTCTCTCTCTCTCTCTCTCTCTCTCTCTCTCTCTCTCTTTATTCATTTACTTATCTCTTATATCATTTTTTTTCTGTGACACCAGCTGTGGCCACTCAACCCGAGATTTTTGTGGAAACTCACTCCCAAGTATTTAATTAACTTGTGATAAGGTAATCGACCCTGAGTTTCTTGCTTCACTTGCATGGGCGGGGGATAATTTTATCTCTCCGTGGGAAGAAGCAGCAAGGAGGGGACCAATGAAAGAAGCAGGTGGCAGGAAGGGAAGGAGTCGAGAAGAAAGGAAGGAGGAGGAGGAGGAGGAAGAGGCGAGAGAGAAAAAAGAAAGAAGTGGGATGAAACTTAGGAAATGAGAAGGCAATGAAAGAGAGAAAAATTAGGTGGGCTGAAGATTAGGAAATGAGAAGGCAATGAGAGAGAGAAAAAAAAAGAAAGAAGTGGGATGAAACTTAGGAAATTAGAAGGCAAGGAGAGATAGAGAAAAGAAAGAAAGAAGTGGGATGAAACTTGGGAAACGAGAAGGCAAGGAGAGAGAGAATATAAAATTAATAAGGATACGTAAAAATTACATCCTGTCCAGTACTTCTCTGTCTCATCTTTATACATTTATGCAAGTGGAGCAGCGGTAAAAGAGACCACGTTCGTCCATTCATTTATTACAGCACCCCCCAAGCCTGTCCCCCTATTCCAGCACCCCCCAAGCCTGTCCCCCTATTCCCGCACCCCCCAAGCCTGTCCCCCTATTCCCGCACCCCCCAAGCCTGTCCCCCTATTCCCGCACCCCCCAAGCCTGTCCCCCTATTCCCGCACCCCCCAAGCCTGTCCCCCTATTCCAGCACCCCCTTAAGAACGACCCTTCCAGTACCTCCTCGTTCTTAAGGTTTTCATCTGGTTACATTCTACTTTTGAAAGGAGAAGTGTTTTCATATTCATCCACGTGGCATTATAAAATTACTATACCTATTACGTAAGTGGTACAGTACCTTTGATGTCAGCCTGTGTGTGTGTGTGTCTGTGTGTGTGTGTGTGTGTGTGTGTGTGTCCATTTTAAAGGCAATATTAGTCAACGTTCACAAAATGCAGACTCCTCAGTAATAACCTCTAACATTATTTCTATTCTCTCACCTTTATCGCTAATAAACTATTTATCATACAGTATAATGGTTACCAGCTTTTTTTTTTAAGTTTTTTATTTCCCTCTGGTTGAGTCTACACGAGTACATACCAGCCCCAACACACTGAGGAACCAACAGATTACTTTTCCCTTTAGCCTCTGCTTCAACAGTCAGGGTTTTCTCCAAGGCAGAATGTATCGTTTTCTATCAAGATAAACTAGAGAGTGACTGTCCTATGTTTTTCAAAGTTCTCTTAAAAAAAATATAATATATATTTATATTTATATATAAAAAACGAGGGTAATAATATTATACTTCAGCTGCACTAAATATAAATATTTTTCCCATACAGGCTATTCTCCTGAGTGATGAGAATCTTCACTCGCTGGGGAAAAGGTGTAAAAGGTAAGAAGCTTTACAAGGCTCTGTCGTGTACTTTCTCTTGCTCATTTTATGGTCCACAACGCACGTATTTTTTATTCCACATTCCATTTGGTGCAAAAGCTCTCATTTCGAATAGCACTGGTTAGAATTCAGGTTATTGTCGTCCAAATCCCCCGAGGAACTTCAAAACCACGGCAGGCAAACATTCCATCGACTCAGAACGGTAAAACTCTCCACTGCGTCAAGTGACTGACTTCTTTCCTTAACTGACGGAATACATGACGGCATCAGTGGTTTGTGTAATCTCCGGTGAACAAAGTCTGTCGTCCAGTGAATCATTAACAAACTTGTTATAATTATACCTTAAATATTCTGTATTTAGTTCGAATTGTATACAGTAATAGTAGTATTATAAGGAGACGGGAGAGAGCATTAACCTTCAGTGAACATACATATCTCTATTAATACTACCTTCAGTAAAAGAGAGAACTAAACGAAGGATTAACAGCCTACATACCCTATATATTTTTTCATTGCCATTCTACTTATGGGATTTTCTTATAATTAGTTTTACGCCTCTCCAATACCTCTGACATTCCCCTTCTGTAGCTTCTGTAGATTGGGTTAATTAAGGGAATATCCTCTTGTTGGTGAATTGGAAGGTCTACTGATTCCTCCAAACTATACCAGAAAACAGACTCCCTCGATGGTATTAATAGGGGACCTGTTGTTTCGTGGCATGGCCTGGAGAAATCAGAGACCATCCAATTCACCAACAACACAATCGTTCCTTAACCTTAAAAACATCTACTACAACTATTATCTGGCCTTCATTACCACCATTTTATATCAATCACCAAGTATTTTTCGTTGTTACCTTTCATCCTAGCTGTGTTCATTTAGACAGGCGAGGTGTCACACGATTGGAATATTGGTGGCTGATCTATGAAACGCACACACGTCACCTTTTGTTGTTGTGGTCAAATTGGACTCCACCAGCCAACCCTCAGATCCCTTTCCACAATTCTCACTTCATCTTCGATCCTCTTTTCTTGATATTCCCTCCAGCCCAGCACGAAGGATCTCCAGGCAGGCAGGTTTCAACTCCTTATTTTCCTGGCTCTCTTTACCTCCCTTTCTAACACTTTCCCTTCTTCTCTATCGCTTTCTTTAACACTTTCTCAAACACTTTCTCTAACACTTTCTCTAACAATTTCTTAATTTATTTAATACTGTCTAACACTCTTTTCTATTTATTTAATACTTTCTCTAACGCATTCTCTACCATTTACTCTACTTCACTGTATAACACTTTCTCCAACACTTGCTTTAACACTTTCCCTAACACTTTCTTCAACAGACATTCCTTTCAGTTTATCCTATATATCGACAACTTGTACATTAATTAATTCCACCACTCATCCTTCTCTTATTCTCAACTTGCTTTTCCACTTTCCCATTCACACTGTCTTGTCTGTCCTCCTTCCCTTACTATCATCCCCAACACCACCCACCACCACCACCACTCTACTCTCCAGATCCAATTAATTCGTTTCTAGTGATCAAAGAAAAATATGAAGATGAATTTAGGACGTCGGTGGAGCATATAATCGTTAATATAATGTAGGAGGTATTTTATCCCAGTCTTCAACTCCCCTTCAAAAAAAAAAAAAAAAAAAAAAATTATGAAGCTGGTGGAAAAGGAGGATGGATGATGGATTAGTAGAAATTGGAGAGGGAAGGTAGCCATGGAGCCTCACAGTAGGAAATGTATAGAGAAAATGAAAGTAGAAGTGCCCCATAGAAAGGTAGGCTACAGTACAGTACAGGTAGGACAGAAGGAGGACAAAGGTTTAAGTGGATTGGATCTGGACAGAAAGCTTTGGGGTGGGGAAAGATTATATACCAGAATAGGGTATGTACCAAGGAGGTTAAATTTAACCTCCTTGGCATGTACGCATCAAAAAAAAAAAACTGCACAACAGCATCAAAATAAAGATTTTACAATACTATAATCGTTAATTAATCAAAACAGAACATTAATAAGTATCATTTGTACATGTGAGTGTGTGGCAACCTAAGGAAGGAAGGGAGGAATAAATGCTTTGCGACCACTTAGCTGCTGTACCCAAAGACACGCCAAGTGGGACGGTGGAGAGAACAGCAAAGTGGACGACGAGACGAGGGTAGGGATGGTGGAGAGAACAGCAAAGTGGACGACGAGACGAGGGTAGGGATGGTGGAGAGAACAGTAAAGTGGACGACGAGACGAGGGTAGGGAGGGATGAGAGTTGTGGCTAATCATGTGGAAACCCATCATCCTATTGGGAACACAATTATCAACGGTCTCAGGATAATACGAAAGAAAGATGGATAATAGGAAACTGGATCCCTCTACGGGCCAACCAGTTCCCCTGTAGTCGTATAGTTGATGATGTACAGTTATAGACAATACTCATACATAGTGCTTTACCAACCTCTCAAAGCGACACCAAGCCATACTGAAGTGCTGATATATTTCCTGACTTGGTTGGAAAAATTACCTGTTCTCAGTTTCTTATCACGACGAACGCACTACTTTTACTAAACCCAGGACCATTAAACATGTCACTAGAAAAAAACCCGTCGATCAAGGGTTACTAAGGTGGTAAAGGAAGAGACATGATTCGTGTTACTGATTTTTCCCAAGGCTCCCACGACAGAACCAGCAAATCAATCTCTTGTGTGTTACTCTGAAGGGGACAGCAACCTTAGAAGTGGATAGGTGGACAGAACCGAATGGAGGGTCTGAATGGGGCTTCTCCTTTGATGACTATATAGAGGTGGGAGTGAGATGGTGTGGTCAGTCAGTGCATGTTGTTGTTGTTGTTGTTGTTGTTGTATTCTGAGACTATGTTAAGTTTGGTTTGGTTAGGTTAGGTAGCAAAAATTTCTTCTCCCTTTAAACTTACAAGAAATGTCTAAACTTAAAGATCGCGTGTAACTTCATACGTCAACCATATGGAAAATTTGCAGGAACCTTTTAATGTGGTGTTCAAAAGTTACACTATATAATAAATCTAGGTAAACAGACCTAGGTTAAGCGAAGTAGTAGCGAAGTAATAGCGAAGTAGTATCGAAGTAGTATCGAAGTAGTAGCGAAGTAGTAACAAAGTAGTAGCAAAGTAGTAGCGAAGTAGTAACGAAGTAGTAGCAAAGTAGTAGCAAAGTAGTAGCGAAGTAGTAGCGAAGTAGTAGCGAAGTAGTAAAGAAGTAGTAGTGAAGTAGCAGCGAAGTAGCAGTGAAGTTGTAGCAAGGAGAGGTCTGGGAAATCAAGCAGCCTCTGGGGAACAAATGGTTCTCGTACAATAGACCCAAAATTATGTCCCTTGGCCAATTAACCCTCTGGTCTTCATCATCATTTTCAAGTGTTTTTCGTTTTCCTCTTTGTTAACCATCTATATATCAGTCTATCTATCTCTTTCTCTACCCTTCACACACACACACACACACACACACAGACGATCGTCATTATGAACACAATCGTTTTCATAATACTGAGCCGTCTTAGAAACATTTCAAAACCTGTTCAACAGTTACAGTGTTCTTTGTTTGTTTGTTTATTTTTGCAGGAAGGAGACAGAAGATACGTGTACAAAATAATATTTTCATTACGTTATCAGATATTTGAACTAGGTTTAACCTGAATAATTTTAATAACTGTTTTTCACTTAGGTAAAAAAAGATAACTTGCAATATAGTAAATATTACATTTAACCAGCTAAACAGTTTTTAAGAAATATAAGTCACACATGTGAGAGAAAGGGAGGTTGAGAAAACAACAAACAAGACCTTCATAACAAAAATTGTAATCACCACTTGGCTACACTGCACCAACACCAACGCTCGCTGCAACAACAAACAAAAAAATCATTGTTCCATTTTTTTCATTCCGTTTTGTCGGTGTTTCTCGCTGGAGGAAGGAGTGACGACAGGGCTGCTTGACGTTGCTGCTAAATGTTATCTGTAATTTCAGTCGTGTTTTCCGAGTTGACTGACGTTCCTGGAAGAAATTTTCTTTCCACTCTATACGGTCTTGACACTGAGGTGAGGCAGGGCTGAATGAAATGTGGGTAATTTTGTGGGTAATTACGAATTGTTTTTAGAAACATTAATATTACCAATTATCGGTGCGACTCTGCACTATTTTCGCTTACACTATCAAAAGTGGTATTTTTCATCGACAATATTGTTCACTAATTACCGTTGTATTAGAAAGTCTGATTGGTGTTCGGATGTGTATATAATATTTTTCGTGGCGAAATAATACTGTAGCTAAGGTTCTAACTCGTATATAGTGAAAAGGCCGGTGGTGTAGTGGGTAGCTCTTTGATTCTGCAAAACAGACAATCCAATTTCAATTCCTAGTTAGTTAGATTCCCAAACAAAGTAGCCAGCCGTCCCTCTGTTTGATAACCAAGCAGCGAGTAAGTTCCATTCCTCACTCAGTACTTGTTAAAATATATCATGAAGGTTACTCATCGAATAAACACATTCAGCATATATACAGAAATACGATATCCAGGGAGTAAATTGATATACTTCTCATTTTTTTTTTTTTCAGTTTAAGTACCCGTGAAGCTTATATTTCCATACTTACTTCATGACTTGGCAGATGTGGATACAGGACATTTACCGCCGACTTTACAGTTGCCTAAAGGTCCTTCTTTACTCCCTGCAGGGGCTGTGGAGTACACATGGCAACACTGGACACGTTCAGATCACATATAACACAGTACAGGATAATTCAGCAGGGAAATTGGTCTCATTCTTAAGTGTTATTCGAATAATGTTACGCTGCCACATTTACGTCAGACACAAAACAAAGGGTAAAGAAGGACCTTTACTCCTTTAGGCAACTGTACACAGAGAGTAGGAAGTCCTATAATGGTGGCGAATGAAACACACACCCACTCTGATGCACCAACTCCACAAGTACATGTACAGTCGTATAAATATGTTTCTACTTTGTAAAAAGGTTCATCTAATCTATATCATAAAGAGGTACAGATACTAGTATACGGTATCTATGAATTATTTGCATAATATTAAAATCTTATCAACATTTTCTCTGCATAATTCACCTGGACAAGTTCTACATCGTTTGGTAGTGTACTGGAGCAGTTGGCCATCACCACACACAGTTCACTCAGCGAGGAGGTCATGGATTATTCACACAGGAGGCTCATGTCGTATTCAGGAGGGACGATGTTTTCATGGCGATTTTTCAGCAGGTAGATTTTATGTGTAGTTTCGGTTCAGAGCTCCTAACAAGGGAAGGGAGTATCTCACACAGCCTATCACACTAATACACACAAACACCCCAGTATTATAACTAACTTAGAAAATAATTTGAATACGATCTAGTCTACAGAATGGATATTTAACTGATTCGGGGCATTTTCACCAAGCTAAAAAAAAAAAAAAAAAAAACTATTAACTAGAGCAGAAGGAGAAACGAAACGAGATAGTGGTGGTGTCCGTGCAGGTAACCCGAGATTGGGAGGCGTGACTCGGTGACAGTGGCTGGGAATTTGGGTTTGAACGACACACACACACACACACACACACACACACACACACCTGTTGGAAGGGATCTGTTTTATCCTCGTGTGTACAGTCACGAGCACTAATAAGTATCCAGGTGTGCTTCGAATAACTAGAGACAGTAACTAAAAACACAATAACATCTCCATTGGAATTACTTCGTTGGTGAATTGGACTTTTCAAAGCTTCAACCTAAACTGTAAACTTATTAGTGCTCGTGTCTGTACATTGGATAAATATCACTAGGTAAATAATTATATACTAATATGGTTTAAAAGAAAAAACATTATATTATATTAGCTTGCCGTAGCAATTATATCCCACATAAAAACTTCCAAATACGTTACTTTACATTTATGTCCTGTTATTGAAACGCACAATCTATAGCATCGGGTCGTGTATTATGTTTTGTCCTGGCTTGCGAAATGAACGATATATACACACTACAGTATGATCAGTATTTGCTCACTATTCTCTCGATGACATTCTCTACTGACATACATATTCATTCATTTCGACATTTTCCATCCAGTGCACGAGGCATCATACAGGGAAAATTGTCAGGCAACCGGGACAAAATTGCACCAGAAACACAATCCAAATATTGCCACGTTCATATTACACCTGACTGATGCATATTGAAGACCCACAACCAGGTGAGGAAGAGAAGAAAGACATACGTAGTGAGGAAGAGAAGACATACGTAGTGAGAAGGACAAGACATACGTAGTGAGAAGGAGAAGACATACGTAGTGAGAAGGAGAAGACATTCATAGTGAGAAGGAGAAGACATTCATAGTGAGAAGGAAAAGACATACGTAGTG